>JAOTQE010004837.1:0-11268 GCA_025631205.1 Nesometra sesokonis
AATTTGTCCTTTCTTAGCTCATTTTACACAGCGAAGTATAGAAAATAGCGCCCTCTATTTATATTTATACCCACGAAGCTAGATGTAAACAAGGTCGCTAATTCAGTGTATTGTTCATTTGTCATGAATAAACATCCAAATTACTAATTTAGTTACTTAATCAGATTGGTAGATCTAAAGCTCTTAGTTGCCAGTGCTAAAAAGGAGAAGATAGGGGAATTAGAATAAAGGAAACACAAGGCAATTTATAACTTCACATAAACCATGCGGTATCATTTCTCTCATGATAAGTCAGTTAATAGGATATCACTTTATTTTTTCACTATCATCCCCTGATGGACAATGACTAGAGTGACTCATACTATCTTACATTAGTACTTCCAACTCTATTCCCAAATTAATAAAAATGAGTCATATTACCGCATCGGACCAACAGGCGGGAAGATACAACCATATTGTCTAACTCAGATCATGACATCATTTCATTTGCCAATCATCTAGAAAATGTCAATCACCCCAGAAACCTCAATAACTGATCAAAATTATTCCATAAAAGGGGGAAACACTACTATTGGCCTAATTTGGTATTATAGCACTTATTAATCATAATGCTATGCCCTAGATAACAATTGGTCTTATTTCTGCTTCACTTTGGGTTTAGTACATCATGTGGTACTTATTTATCAGAGCCGATAAGCATCAAGATTATGGTTAATAAGCCCAGGATTCGTAAATTAAATTTAAAAAAGAACATCTTAAAGGAAATTGATTGTAAAGAAGATTGAGTTTAATAAAAAAAATATTCAATGGTTTAAATCAATCACCTAGTTATTTTTAATTTGATTAAATAACTTGAATTGAATAATCGTAATATTGAGTAGCAAATTAAATAGTATGAACGAAATTAAGTTTCCATTGAATAAGACTATTAAGAACCTAATTTTTTCAAATTCATGGCATAGCAAGTATTATATTTTCTCTAACAATATATGTAGCTTTTAAAATAGAATTTTAATCAGTTAAAAAATCATTTAAATCCCATTCCTTCAAAAGTCAAAAAATTGAAACATTCTAAAGTTTACAATATTGTATTCACATTTATAAATATAATATTGATCTGCTATGTTATTACTTCCAACCATATTTTTGGTTGGATCGTTAAAAATAATGCAGATGAATCTGTGTGTGCTTTGCTTTTGTGGACAGTCAGATACCTCTTTTACACTGCCAACACAATTGCGGAATCATCTCGCAATTGTTCATCCCGGGACGAATAATTGCATTATCAATTTGCAGTGTAAACAGCGTAAAAAGTCAATTGCGGGGTGAAGCGTCCCGGGACTGTCCCGCAACATCAAAGCGGAATGCATTCAGCTTTGAACAATTCCGGAACAAATGGTTTAACATCCTTTTTCACTAGGCAATAAATTTTACTCAACATTATATTTAATATAAAATTAATTTATTTGTATGTTAATTTTATAATATATATGGTTGTAGTATACAATTTAATTGAAAATCATGTGTAATTTTACCTGTAATCTGTGTAAGTTTGAAGTACCATTAATTAACAACTTGATAAACAGCAGATCCTTTAACTACGTGTTTGGGGGCGCTATTATGTAAACAAATTGCTGAACAATCGCGACTCGGCGGTTAGAGCAATGTAAACGGATTCGCAGTGGTTCAACGGGATTCATTCCGCAATAACTGATCCAGTGTAAACGGAAACTTGTTGCGGGGTCTTCCCAGAATTGCTTTTCGTTTTGCAGTGTAAAAGGGGTATAAATCTAGTAACCAATAGCGAGCTACGTGCTCGTGTATGTCACATATACAAACGGCACTTACTGTGGAGAGGATAACCTGGTTAACATAATAATAATAGCGCTGCTTTTCGACAGAATTTAATTCATTCAATTCTGAATAATTGAAAATGTTTTGTTTGGTACACCACATTGTACAAATTAAAAAGACATGTAAAATACAAATACAATAAATTATAAGTACAATTTAAGACATGCAATAAACCTACTTAAAAATATTACATTTATCATACTATAATGAACATGACATTTATCTAGAAACTTGGGCGTTAAATAGTTTAACAGACTTGGGAACTAATGAATTTTTAAAACGGCTGGTACGGGTATAATGGGATCCGAGACGAAGGAGAGAGGGGAGAAAAAAAACTCATGGAAATGTGGGTGGGTTGGATGGGAAAGTATACGCTTAGTAAAAGTGACAGCAGCAGACTCAGACTTTGAATTTATATCTAAAAAATCTGAATTAACCAAGTGATTTGCTCTACTAATAATTTTGTTGAAAAGGTGTTTATCATTACAAGTTATACATCCACACATACAGTGATACAAAAGGTGATTACACCAACAATCATAGTTTGGTAGTACAGTTCAAGAATTTTTGTATCAAAAATTTTAAATTGTTGTATCAGTGGTAGCGCCAGGATTTCCCCAACAGGGGGTGAGGGGCCAACAGGGGGCCAACCAGGAAAGATCCTGGATCCAGTGAAAGGGTGAGGGCACCCTTTCCAAAGTCCGGGTGGGTGAGGGTTAAAAAAAACCTTATTACTCCATTTGTGTGTCTTTTGTAGCCCGTTTTGCCCAATTTGTATGTGTCTATTTTCTATGTTTACGGTAAAATATACAATATTTTTTAGCCTTTTCCCCGACAAATATGACCAATCTTCCCGGACGGGGTAGGGGGAGGGGCAGGGTCCCTGTCAGGAAAGGCCCCCCCCCCAGCACTACCATTGGCATGGATACAATCAACTGTAAAACCTGCTAACTTAGCAATGTCAAAATATTAAATAAATCGTCTAGACTTAGCCTAAAACGGTTCAATGACTTTTATTTTTTTATACTCGAGAATAAGTCTAAAGAGGTACTGTATGCAGGTAACTAATCGTGTTAAAAATAATAAACATTTAATTTTGGTGGAAGATTTTGGAAGGAATTCCCCTTTAAAGTCAATCACACAGCAATCTAGTAATAGTAAAGATTGAAACAGCAACCATGATTCATGAAATAACTGGGCAATGAACTTAGCTTGATCAAATATTGCTTTGCTTCGTCAGTACTAATTAAAACAATCTTGAATCCAATTTCTATATATTTTTGATATTTTTTTCATATTTTTATGACAAATTTGGAGATTCAGAGCCAAGTTGTACATAGGAAAGTTCAACTAACTTAAATCGGTTGCTTTTGCTTGGATCATCAAAAGATGGCCTAAAATGTGCAGATAGCTATCACCTTATCTTATTAGAAAATCGCATACTCAACATCATGGGTTGACAATTCACCAACATACTGATTATGTCTGTGTCAAAATAAACCAAATCATTCATCAACCCTTTTAAAGTTTTCTTAAAATTAAAAATTAAATAAACTCTGTCTTCATACCAATTATAAAAATTAACCTAGACATTGAATGTAAAATTATTAACCTTGGCCCAATGATATGTACAATTTATACTTAAAATTGCATTAGCACAGGAAGCTATACACTCCCCCTTTATAAGTCCAGTTTTTAGTTTAACCGAGTCATTGCTAATCATTCAGGTATGCAAAAACTTTTTATTGACTCTAGAGGGCAGTATAATGGTTTTCAAAATTTCTATTGTGTTGTACACATGTTTAAATAGTGGTATGAGTCAAGAATTGTTAGATTTAATAATTATATTCGTAGAACTTAAAACAAAGTTCTTGAATCTTCTCTAATGTGATCGGCTCTTTCTTACAATTAACCTTAGGAAGATCTAAAATGGCACCTCTTACAATCTCTACTGGATTACAGTATTCGCTTATTTATTTTTACTAAGTTCAACCTCTAAAAAAAGTTATAAGATAAATTTTGTTACTTAAATTGTATATAGTACACCATGACACTGTAAACAATATAGTGGTATTATGAGACTAGTATAAAATAATAAAGTAAATCGCTTTTACCTTAAAAATATTTCAGCTGTATGGACCACTTTTTAGTCCAGGTAGAATTAAGGGCTGGTATAGCTGAAACATTTCAAAGTAACAGACAATTTCTTTATGATTTTATGCAAGTTGTATGGCCAAGCGGTTAAGGCAGGGGAACTGTGAACCACAGAAATAACAACAGCAGGTCCGCTCACACCATGGTTCCGGTGGTAGAACAAGTCTTCTTGGATAAGGACTAAAAACCGTAGGCCCAGTGTATACATACGGCTCGTGTGCACTATAAAGAACCCAGTACATCTTTCGAGACGAGTAGGGGTTACCCCGGTGTATTGGTCCATACATCCCCTGCCGTGGACAGATGAATGAGCGCCTGTATTGGGCAGCAGGACATGAAGTGACCCTTAGGGACGTAGAAAGTCATATGAATGTGTAACATCAGGTCCACAGCGCCTTGAGACTCTGCTGTATAAGGCGCTATATAAATCGAACTACATTACATTACATTATAACCACCTCAACACTCTTTTACTGTTTTCAGTGTTTACTACAAATATAAGTAACATTTGTTTTGATTAATATGGTAGATATCATACACAGTATAACATCCAACTTATTTTATTTTCATTGTTATAGTCTTTTTTTCTTAGTGTATATAAACAGTCATACATGACTACAAGGCGGCTTAGAATTTCTATACAACCTACCCAACATTTTACAAATGTTGAACCCTTTCTCATGCTAATAATTGTCCAACAACTTCTTGAAAGACTATATGGTTGATTCATTCGCCGTTTATAACAGCTTGCGATAAATCTGAACGTCTGCTTGCATTTTTCACCGCGTGCCTCAATCTACAGGTTGGACCTTTTCTGTCATTATATTGCTACAACCACCCCTCCTGTTATTACTCCTACATTTGGGGTCCTTAAGAGGTCGGCTTTAACCCTTACTCCTACATTTGGAGTCCTTAAGAGGTCGGCTTTAACCCACCAGTACCAGAACCTCTAGTCTTAAGAAACACCACCAGTAACCACCACCGGAAAACCACCAGAGCTCAAAAAGAAATCTCACCACAGTTGAGTAGTTTCTAATGTGAAATTGTTACAATAATAAAATGCAAATTTCAAAGCTTAAATTTATTTGGAGAAATTTTTTTAAATTCTAGATCGGTTTACAGGCCACTTGAATGCATGCCTCCATTTTGATTGGTTCAACTGTGAGATGCAAATCGACTGGCGAGTAATCAAAACTTCATGTTAATTTTTCAACAATTTCTCAAAGAATTTAAACTGTGAAATCTATATATCATTATTAATATCAAGTAATTTAACATAGGTAGATACTTTTCAGTGGTGAAATGTGAGGCTCTAGGGGTCTCTAGTGTTGACCATGGTGTTCATGTTGGAAGCAGTTGCCACAGTGGTTTTTTCAGACATCCAATCACAAGGTCAGTATTTCAAGCCTTATTCTTGTCAGTTGTGTTCTAGGCAAGGCACTTTATCCACTTGTCTCCCTCCACCCAGGAGTATAAGTGGATACTTGAGAGGTACAAATGCCCAATGCCATATACGCTGGGGCTGCAACATTAAGGAATGGATTGTGTTTGTTACCAATGACTGGGAATAATAACTGTCAAGCACTTAGAGACCTTGGGTTTAACTGCTATATAAAAAGTCACATATTATCACCATCATTATTTAGTATGTCCCGAAAATCTCAACCAAAACCAAACAAATATAATATATGGACCTACCTTGCACATCCCATTCACACACATATCTGTTCCTCCTGGTCTGCATGGTGTACCATCCACCACTTTATCAGCATGCTTTGCATAAAAACGATATCCACTTGCCCGACAATTCAACTCACACACCATCGGCTCTGAAAACAATGGTTTGCTCAATATAATTTATTTTTATTTAATATGCTGTTTTAATATTGTGTAGTATTGAAACATGCACGAGTAATATCCAAATGCCAAGCTGTTGTCACCTGATTTTGTCGTAATTTTGTGTTCGATACATGGCAAAATACAACTAAAACCACCTGTTAGATGTTGGGTTTTGAACATAGATTTATTAATTACGGCTAGATGGTGAACTTCCACAGAATACATAGCCCCAAAGTACAGTTCCATGTAAGCACCTACTATTCCAAAATCAAACCAATCAAATAGCGTTACATTTTAAGGCTGTTGCGCATGCACACGCAATCTTTCATAGAAGTTTCAAATTTATCAATAAATGAAAGTAAATTTAATTCAAATCTAAAGACATTGACAACATAAAATATATAACATATGTAAACAATTAGTATCACAAAAGAATGTTAAAAATAAAATAATTGTAAGACAGTTGTACTTGCATTATAAGTATTTTGTACAGAAATTTGTGTTTGTTATCCAAAAAAATCGCAAATTTTTTTCTGGGTGGTCGATTATTCGAGGTAAATAACAAAATCCCAATTTTTAATCAAGAAGTGTCTGCTGACGCGTACAGGAGATGGCCACTTTCTTGAGGTACTAAATTCAATGATTAGATAAGAACAAACAGGCTTTTGAATGAATGTTCGTTATGAGAGGTTTCTCCTTACAAGAGGTTCCAGCACATGGGACCAGGTTCAACTGTACCTTTTTTTTAAGAGGCACTGTCTGTTAGTGGGAAAAGAACCTGGGTAGCTAGGTTCAAACCCAGGAACTCAGGCCTGGAAGGCAAACATATATACACCACAAAATGAATCGTATCATAGGTGAAATTAAATTGAGATAATAACCAAAATAGGTCTGAAGTCAAATTTTGGGAAATTTAGTTTTAATCAATACTCGGTACGATGGTACTTATATTCCATTATAAAGTACTTTTTAGGTCAGTTTTCATCCAGAAAAATGCTCTTTATGCAGATTTTCTGAAATATATAGTCTTTTAATTTTTTATTTTTCGATTGCTCTATGGGCAATTTTTTCAAAACCATGTTTCCATAGATGAAAACTTTAAATGCTCATTCTTTGGATCTACTTATCCAATGAATGTCATTTGAAGTGTAGATTACAGCTTATATTGTGCTCTAAGAGATGGTATCAATAACTCAATTTTGGATTTTTTCTACTATGAGACTCATTTTGTGGTGAGACCTCACATATACTTTATATATTTATTTATTTCACAACAATCCAACAGCCAAAAGCCAATAAGAGGATGTCCTTAAATACAGTATATTTATGGTACATTGTTAAAGATATATAAAAACACATTTTAAAATATACAATAAAAATTTGTAAAATACATTAAGTCAATAAGAAAATTTTAAAAGGGGCAAATACAATAATACAAAAAAATTAAACAATTAAATTGAGAACTTTACGCTTAAACAGTGTTTGACTTAGATGGAAAACATCAATCGTAGGATCTATCTGAGAGATGGTATTTTAATCATAAGAAAGTTACCACACATTGTAACCATAAGAAATACCACATTTTCGTGATCTTACCTTTTAAAAACACTTCCCATTCATATAGTTTACCCATAAATGGGATTTTATTGAATGATTCACATTGCTCTGTTCTGAAGTCTTTGCTACCCTTCGGACAAGGCTGAAAATAATTTATTTTACAAAATCGATGAATTATTATTAACATCTATGAGTTGTGTACTGATCAACTTTGTGCCATACATTGTTGGAGCATAATGTGTGTGGTTTTTGTTTTATTTTCTATCTGTTTTTTTTTTTTAGGATTAGATGGTAAACCTAAAACCTAATATTTTCACTGAGATATATATATATTTTGATGCAACTTATTATTAAAAATCAAAGAAACTCATAATAAGGCAAAACATTTTGTAACTTGTTTTTCAAACGTTTTTGATACAATCAGCTAAAAGCAGGTCGAAATAAAATTAACACAAGGTTTTATTTTTCTATTCACAAGTCGTGTCTTCAGGGCAGTCGATGGAATAAAAATAATTATTTATTTCTATTGCAATGCAAGTATATGATAATAAACAAAATAAAAATTGAAAAAAGTCTCACCTTATGGTAATTTTATTCTTGTATTTAAATAAATTAAGTAAATTGGTATGTATTTATTTTATTAAGAGAATTATTTATTACTTAATGTATATTTTAAATAAGAAAATAAATTTTACTTTTGAACTGAAATTGAATTAAATTAAATACTCCATGGTTTCACTCAGTTTTAGTGCCCTGGACAAACTTGCAGCACTAAACGAGCGGGCTATAGTTATATTACCTTAGTATTGCACTGTTTGTATTGCCTGTATAGACCGACACAATGATGGCCCACTCCTATGGTCCTGCAAGAAATAATTACTTAAGAGATTAATTAAGTCTGTTTTTATCAACCTTGAGAAATTCCAAAGTGTAAGATCAGGTCAAACGTAATTTGTGACCCTGTGCAAGCAGAAATTGACAACGCACTTTATCGTATGGAAACGTGCATTGAAGAGCTTCTAAGATGGATGACCAGTAACTTTCTTAAGATCAATGAGGACAAGACTGAACTTATCATTATCTAGACAACAAAGAGCTAAGGTGACCATTGACCATATATCTATTGGCAAATGTCAGACCTCTCCAACCTCACACGTCAGGAATCTTGGAGTCATCTTTGACGAGTCACTAACTATGGTTGACCATGTCACGAACATCACACGCTCCGCTTTTGCATCTCTCCGAAAGTTAGGCCAGATCAGAAAAAACATTAACAACAATGTATGCGAGATACTAGTCAATGCTTATATAACTCCTAGGCTTGACAATTGCAATTCCATCCTCAATAATACAAGCATCTCTCAGCTTAAATGCATACAACGCATCCAGAACACATCAGCAAGACTTATTACGTAATCGAAAAACAAGCTCATATCACACCTATTCTGAATGAGCTTTACTGGCTTCCTGTTCTAGGTACATTTCCACTTTGCTTAAACCCTATGTACCATCACGAAATCTGCATTCATCTGATAAACATCTTCTTGAAGAACAGCGACCACAAAATCAATGGTTTCTCCACTGTTGCTCCTAAAATCTGGAATGGCCTACCTGAGCACATAAGGTCTACAGAAACACTGGCAGTATTTAAATCACTGCTCAAAACACATCTGTTTTCTTCTATTTAAAGGTATCCAAACATTTTTTTTAAATACCGGTTTTACCGGTGTTTGCATAAGACCGTAGGATTTAATTGGAATGAGTAAGACTTACGGTATGATATCATAATGGTTGAATATTTGAGGCAAGGCATGGCAAAACCACCAAGTTGTCGCAAGGGAACTTATTGAGAAATTAGCAAATAAACAACAGGAAATATAAACAAATACAAAGGAAATGTTTGTCTATTTTGTTCCATAACTTTGGTTATAGATGTCTGATTTTGATAATTGACCCCTCATTTTAAAGCTTACTGCAAGTGCCATATGATTTTAATATTAACTCAATTTCTTAATTTTGCGACAACTTGGTGGTTTTGCCATGACATGCCTCATTTATATAGCACAAAATACTAAGGCCTCTATGCATTAACAAGTGAAAAGAAAGAAAGAATCAGAAGGAACTAAATAAGTAAATTTTGAAACAATGTTTGAAAACAGAAACGGAGGGCAAGTCAAGAATTGGAATTTGTAAAGTATTCCATAACTTTGGTTCAGCAACCATTAAAGATTTCCACACGACTAAAACTTCCCAGGAAGACAGAAATGAAGTTTTTACATAAGCTGATGGTAATTGTTAGCTTTTTTCTACGCGAGAATAAAATTAAACTAGTATACAGGTATATAGTCATATTTATTATTTTAGAAATAATAAACAGGTAAATTTCCAAATATAATTTTGTTGGATACTGGAAGGAATATACAGCGCCCTCTAGAACCATACTACTACATAAATTTGCGCGGATATCTTAAACTTATTTTATTGATATTTCTAAAGTTTGAATAATTGATAAGATACTGTGCAATAGTTATACAGTATAGAACCTTTCAAAAAAGAACATTCTGTTGTTTTGCCATAATTGGTATATGAAAAATATCATAATTTAATAACCATACAGCCCTACCTGTTTCTAAAAATTCCTTCTTACCAACAGCCATTGCTGAGCCGGACCAAAGAACTTCGTTGAGTTCTTAGGCAAGACCGATTGAGATGGTAACTGGTTTTAGGAAAGGCCTAGGACCTACCATATCCCTACACAAAATGATGGCCATGTTGACTTAACATCGTGAATCCATTACTATTAATTATTTTATCTCTAACTTTTGATTACAAAATAAGTAAATATTTAAATAATAGAAGATAATTATTTAGATCACACTTACCCTGAACGCCTCCGCCGTAAACATGGCCTAACTTGAGATGCTACACCGCCCCCACACGATCGTGAACATCCTGACCATTGGCCCCATTCTCCCCAAAATGAAAAAGATCGCCCCGTAATGGCTCGTTCTTGTCGGGCCTGAAAATCACAATAATAAAATAATCTTCGTCATATAGCTACTTTATCAACTTGAAGTGTATCCTATTCGAAATAATTTTTCTTTGTCGAAAGTTGGGGTTTGCATGGTGAGAAAACAATAAAATATTAATTAGGCTAGGCCTATTTGCAGTACGAGATGTTGAACTATTTGACGTTTTCATCAATATACATCGATCGTCCTCAGCAGTGAAATCACGCGGCCCTCTCACTCCTGACGACAATCGAAGTATATTCGTCGAAACATCAAGTAGCTCAACAACATGTTGTGCTGCAAATGTTACCGGGATATACGGTACCATATAAATTATATTTATTTATCGTAACACCTAAACAGGAGCGAATCCAAGATTGTGATTTCGGGGAGGGGCAGGGGGCTTAAATCCCGTTTTTTGTTATGAAAACCAAAAAGAAATGGAAAGGAAAAACAAAAAAAACAAAAAAAGTCGATCCGACAATAAGACGCGGAAAGCTTCGCACAGTATGTAACAAGAAGTTAATCCTTAACTTGTACATATGTTTGAACAGGAGAGTAATATTTATTGAGGCGTAGGTTAGTTGCAGTACATCCTTGTTGGTGAGTTACACCAAGTGGTGCGTCAACATGAGGCAGGGGCGGATTTAGGGGGGGGGGGCGCATTATCGTCAAAACGTAGTTGCCCCCCCCCCCCCCCTTTATTAGGTGCATTTACAACAACAAGTCGATCCGACAATAAGACGCGGAAAGCTACGCACAGTATGTAACAAGAAGTTAATCCTTAACGTAGGTTAGTTGCAGTACATCCTTGTTGGTGAGTTACACCAAGTGGTGCGTAGCTGTCATTACA
>JAOTQE010004848.1:0-11267 GCA_025631205.1 Nesometra sesokonis
TAAATCTAGTAGTGTTAAGTATTAACCCTATATTATTATAATATTATCATTAATATTATAATTCAAAGTTAAAAAAATAAGTAAACGATAGATAGAAAGAAGAAAAGAAAAGAAAAAGTGGAATGGCAATCCAGAATATACAGTGATTAAAAATCATTGTAAAAATTATAGAACATTTTGGCGTTTATCATCAGGGGTCAAGACGGTGTACTGCAGTTTACATTAACTGAGAATTCAGACGACGAGGTTGGATAGACAAGCGATGGTGTAATTGTTACATTTAGGTGTGAGATTTTGTGTCAATGCCGTCACGTAATAACACTGGATTACTGCAGTAACTGCAGTAGACTCATATTGAAATAGATCCTTATTTATTACCGACTTTTTGTCTTGCAGAGGCATCTAATGCTTGGTGGTTTGTTGATCTGGAAAAATCTGTCGTAGTTGTATATGTAAAAATATTTCAGCGAACTGGTAAGACCACATGAAGATGATGATGATGACGATGTTGATGATGATAATAAGCCATTTCACGGTTTCAACTGCGCATGTGCTGATTAAGCTCATGTGATAAAACGACGCACGGCAATAAGAGCCGTGCGTCGTTTTATTGCTTAACCTTGGTAACGCACATGCGCAGCTGAAACCGTGAAATGGCTTATTATCGTGTAATCACCAAAATATTTGATATGTTATTTCATAAAATGCCATGATGATGACGGTGGTGATGATAATGATGATGATAATTATCATCATAATCACAGTCATCATCATCATCATCATCATCACAACCGTTATCATCATCATCACCATTATCATAATCATCACCATTATCATTATCATCATCATCGTCATCAACATCGTCATCATCATCATCATCATCATTATTATCACCGTCATTATCATCATCAATATCATCATCTCCATCAGCACTACCATCATCAACGTCACACCATAATCATCATCATAATCATATCATTACCACAACCACACCATGACCATCAAAACACCATAAAGCAACAAAAGTGAATTAGATTTGTTCCAAATCATAGAATTCTGTATTTCCGTGATAAAAACGTCGCAAAATGTACTTGTGGTAAAAAGCTGTCACCACCCAACAGAAAAGTTTCAAGAGCCAAAACCACAACAACCATAATAAATAACTTTAATAACACAGCACAGTCAGTGTATAATATACTTGCTAACAAATCGCTTGTATATGTTCGATTTTCGTACCATCACAATCAGTCAATTAATCTCATAATCTGTAGAAGCGACTTGTAATATCCTTTGTCAGGATACCAGGATGATGTAATCTTGCTCCTGCGTATTTGAAAGTGGGTAAATCGAAATAAATATTTACTAGTAGAATCGATCAATCAAAATGTTTTTGTTTCGAGTAAATGAGGTAAAGTCCACCACGAGTTAAGAGGCCTACTAAAATTATACCTAAAAAGTATTCTCACGATTGTAATTAACTTTTTCCGCAGTTTCAATCCTCAATCACGTTTCCTACATGTAAATGATGTACCGGTACGCCAAATGATGTAACAAATTTATATTGACGAGGTTAGGTGTAGTTGTTCGTTCATCGACAAAGTGCACGCGCACCATTCTATACACGTTACGCAGTGTATACGTGTGTTTATGTTAAGTACAAACACATTACCTTGAACATTTTTTTAACAAAACTGTCCATTAATACACACTGATTTAAAATTATAATATAGAATGCCTATTTTTCGGGGATATCGAAAATATTGTACTCGTCAGGGCTAGAAATTAACGGTCGCCCGATCGCCATTGGCGACTATAACTTGCCAATTATTGTAAATATCGCCCCATTGGCGACCCAGAAAAACATCCGAAAATACGTGATTCAGTTCGTGCGATTTGAGATTTTTTCAACGAATATTTCCAAATAGTTCCCTAAGAAAAAGCCATTTCTAAATCGGTAAAATAAAATTGACGTTTCCAATGTTTTATACACTCCCGCGTGTAAACCAAGAGGGCGCTAGCGATCAATCAACATGTTTTGACTGAGCTAATTTCCGTTTGGAATATCGTCATAAAATTACATTACGAATTATTAAACAATTGAATGTACCGAAATATATCAAGCAAGTATCTAATTAAAATATGCTAGGCTACATTTTAGGTAAAACAAATTTTATTTTAAAATAAACACGCTGTAATAGGAGGTTATTTTTATTTTATTCGTCGCGTGATGTGCTAACCCGGAAATGTGAGACACGCGGGTTCGCCAGCAGCCTACCTAAACGAACTCTTCGCATCGTGTAGCGATATTCGCTAGGCTTAATTTTTGGATAATTATTGGTTTCTTAATTTTTATTTAATTTTTTCAATGAATGTTATAATTCATTAGCGGAATAACATACTATAATATAATATAATGTAATGCTGTGGTTCAAATTAAGTCAAACAACACACTGGATGCTGTACACGTTTGAATTCTTTCTATTTTTCCCATATTTTTCATTTTATGGCTAATATTGTTGGTTCCTTAAAATGTATGAAATATTTTACAATGCACAGTAAGAAACATAATAATACCTTACATATTTACCCCACTCATAATGCGGACAAATCGAGTAGATTGCAACAGTGGTTAAGAAGTTTCCAAATTCTCACACATTACTAATACTTTAAAAACACTTCATTGGCTTCCTGTTAAATACCGAATTGTCTATAAGTTATTACTCATTGTTTTTTAAATATTTTAATGAAATGTCTCTTGAATATATTGATGAAATGCTTAGATTACATGTCCCAGGGCGTGACCTGCGATCAGGTGACGGGCTGTTCTTACACCAGCCTAAATCACATAGCATGTATGGAGACAGAGCTTTTTCTATTGCTGCTCTACGCTTATGGAATGCTCTTCCGAGTTCCATAAGGAAAAGCAAGTCCATTCACTGAATTTTCATCTCTTCACTGATGCTTACAGAAATACTTGGCACCAGAATCAGATCCCTAGATCCAGTAGTTAATAAGATATGAAGTATATTTACATTTTTGAAGGTTCTAACCTTTAATCATGACCTTTTGGCCAAACCAAAACGTATTTCTGACCACCCTAAACCAATTTTGAAGTAAAATTCTTTATGTATCTCTATGTACACACAGAAGTTTATCTAGTTGCTAGGGTAATTTGGATTTTACAAGTAGAAAGTCAACAAATAATATAAGACATTTCATTTTAGGTAATTTTTAACTAGGTTAGTCATTTTATGTATTTCAATAGAAATATCAAACGAAATATTGCATGATCTACGTGATTTTGGGTGAGAATATTCTATTTTAGATCAAGGGCGTTTGAATTTAGCATTACTCTAATACGAAATAATCCTAACACCTACTAATATCAGATTCATTACTAAAATTATGACAATTTTACCAACGCTAACTTGGTTAAAACAATAGGACACTTCAAGTAAACATTCGGAACAGTCACTTGTTTATTTGAAAAAAACAATTGCCACGTAACAATGAAATATACTACGTCACAATGAAATTAATTTGGTTATAATACAACAATGGGAGAAGTACTTGAATAATAAAAATGGGAAAAGGGTAAAGTACAACACCATGATCTAAAATAAAATATTCCAGCTCCACAATGTGATAATTTGGTCACGATTCAGAGAATAATACCACACAATATTTATATATATATATATATAAGTTGTAGCTATCTTCTGCATAGAGTTTTATATTACTTTATTTTACGTCATAATTATTTTCTTTTTACTATTGTATGATTTTTATACTACTATAAAATCGATCATCATGCTAACTACACAATAGTATTAATTTGCCTTTCCATTTGATAGACACCGACATAATGTTGTGTGAAAACATCATTCACACTTTCCTGTTCTATATGTTTCGCTAGTAAATGTAATGTATGATCTAAATGGCTTATACTTTTTTTCAATTTATTTTCCAATAATATATATAAAATTATCACCATTAAGCAATAAATAGATTTTAATCATTTTTTAGATATCTACAGTTTTATCATTTTACAAAACTGAAAATACACTTTTAGTTTCCATTGTTTATGGTACATACACAAAACGACTATTATGTTCAAAGATGTAGATTGATACTATAGTTAAAATAAAGCACAACATTGATTTCACCGTTACACTTTCTTAGTTGTATGTTCAATTAAAATAAATTATTGTTTAAAAAAATAATATCTCCGGTATAAAACATTATAAAACACATGACCTAAATCACTTTTACTTTTTTACAAAATATGTTTCTCTAATGAAATTATCATCATCTTTTAATAAGTAGATAATAATCATCTTTTAAATATCTACAGATTCATTTTTTTACAAAACCGAAAATATTAGCCTGTGATTAGCATGCTAAATCCTCACTACTGTCTAATTATGTCTAACATACTCCAATTGAAGGCTAGTCTCCCAAAATGTTACTATCTATGTAACAGTGGGGAAAATCCGGATCCCGACTGTTGCGTTTTAAACATTTAGTAAGATTTGCATTATATGGCTGCCTTCCGTTTTTATGGGCTTGTCCCAATACGTTTACATTATATTATTTTGTGTATCTCTTACGAAATCCGGGGCCACGATTTTTGCACAGCTTTAGATCTTCGATCATGTCTCGAAACGGCATACTAGCGCTGTATGTCGAAGTTTCATTAGAAACAGTTTTAGAGAGATTAAATATTATCGAGTTTCCACTGTCATTAAAGCATTGTTTTTCTCTCATAATATTCCAAATACCGAGAAACATACCAATCTCCCTTATTGGCATACACTTGGTTGTGGTGTATATACACCACGACTTGACCACTAACCACTCATTATTTGGTGTTATATATCTGATCGCGCGGGCTAGCCTAAGCCCTGGTCAAGCTGGTCCCACCATTTTATCTGATCCTTATTTTTCTTCTTCTTTCTTTTCTGTGTTCAGACTTAGTAGGCTTAACATGAAATTGTCATGGATCATAGTACTTTATGAGGAATAGGCACAATAAAGTTTTCAATGTGGTCAAAGATGCGTAACGTCATGTATGCACAAAAATGCGTTTTTCATGATGCAATTTTGATAGAACATACCTCCTTAACAAATCTTTCTTTCCAGATCATATTTAGTAATCATATTTAGTACTCTGGAAGGCTATTTGTATCAAAAGCTCACATACGCGTAATTATGCGCGCGTACGCGTGCACTAAACTTTTAACAATCTCAAAATCCCTTCTCGATCAAATTAGAGCATGTTTCATGCCATTTTGACCATTTCAATATTTTCCAAAAAAATACGCGCGCTCGCGTATTTTTTAACGCGCACCTCGGACGGATGATAACGGGTTTTTTTTCTAATATTATGGGTTTTTGACATTGATTTAACTAATTTCTATTACCATCCAGTCATTTTAGGAACAATCACAATGCCCTACGGGCGCTTCAAACTTACACATCCGTGTGCGCATTTTCGCCAATAAACAGTAAAATTATTATTATTATTATCATTATTTCAACTACTTCCTCAGGATACGTGGTGACACTCAAATTTCATTATTTATATGACTTGTAGTTATGACTCCTTGTGTCATAATGGTTGAACATATTATAAGGACGTCATTATTTTTAAGTAAAATTTGAAAATTAATTTCTGAAATTGTTATTGTTATATTTATCCTCCAGATTTTCTGAGATTGAGTCTTTTAATTGTTTATATTTAGATGACTTTATTTAAAGTTTAGATTACAGTTTATACTATACTCTATTTGAGGGTACCAATCATTCAGTTTAGATTTTCCTATAATGAGACTCAATCGGTTAACAAATGTCCAGAGTTGTTTTGTTTTTAATAGCTTTCCTGACGATATAAAGCTAGGCCTGCCAGTCCGAAATCCACCTTGGCTTAGTCCATTGCGTCGGCGGAGAAGAGGAAGGAGAAGCGGCCTGCTTGTTAAACTCCGTCGCAAATCGTCCAAACTACCGCTGCCTACGATATTTTTGGGGAACGTCAGATCGTTTCGTTACAAACTTGATGAACTGGTATGTAATATGAATTCTAAGATTGAGTAAAGAGATTGTTGTATCTATGCAATTACAGAAACCTGGCGTGATCAATCCGTACCGGATCAAGCAATGACACCCTCCGGTTTTAGTCTACATCGGTCAGATCGTGATTTTGAAGTTACGGGAAAATTTTGTGGTGGAAGAGTGTGTATCCTAGTAAACAATAAATGGTGCACCGATATTAAAGTTGTATACAAAATCTGTTCAACGGAATTTGAGGTACTTACTATTAGATTTAGACGTTTTTATCTGCCGAGCGAAATGACATCAATAATTGTTTCGGTTGTTTACATACCACCGGAAGCGAATGCGGACAGTGCAGGGACCAATTTGTCAACAATAATATCGGATACAGAAACATAGTTTCCAAAAGGAACACTTATTACGATGGGGGACTTTAATCAAGTAAACCTTAAGAAGAAGATTCCAAAATTACATCAACATGTAACTGTAGCGACAAGAGGCAATAACACTATTGATCATTGCTATTCAGCCATTAAGAATGCGTACCGTTCACTTAAGCGTCCGCCGCTTGGAGAGTCGGACCATAACATGGTATATCTCATTCCTGCATACAAGTGGCAGCTGGAATGCGACAAGACCATAACTAAAACAATTCGGAAGTTGACGCACGATGCTACAGAAAGATTACAAGGGTGTTTGGAATCAACTGACTTGGGATCTATGTTAGTTATTGAGTACATTAATGTTTGTACAGAGACTGTAATTTCATATATAAGATATTGTGAAGACCTGTGTATACCCACTGTAAAGGTTATGGTGTACCCTAATCAGAATCCATGGTTTAATTGTACAATTTAGAAACTAATTAATAAACGGAATGCCGCTTTCGGTACAGGTGACATAAAATTAATTAAGAAATCAAAATATGACTTGCGAAAAGGAAGGTATAATAAGAGCGAAACAAGACTATTCCAAAAAATTGAGGGGGATGTATCATCCGAAAATTCGTCTGAAATTTGGAAAGGTGTAAATAACATGACGAATTACCGTAAGAAGTCAGTAAATTTTCATTCAAATGACGCTAATTTGCCTAACAATCTGAATACGTTCTTCTGTCGTTTCGAAACCCCATATAATGATAACAATATTAATATTAATGAGTCCGATCTCAATAACATCCCATTTGAGATTTCTGAGTATGAGACTCGTATGCTTTTTGAGCATCAAAATGTCAAAAAAGCCTCAGGTCCTGACGGTATCAGTCCTCGAATTTTAAAGCATTGTAGTCATCAACTATCGTTTATATTTACGTATATATTCAACTGGTCTCTAAGGAGTCATATAGTCCCGGATATTTTTTAAAAATCCTATATTGTACCAATACCTAAAAAATAGCATATATTGATACTCTGAACGATTACCGTCCCATAGCCCTTACGTCGGTTGCAATGAAATGCTTTGGACGTTTGGTTCTTAATCATCTGAAGACGTTACTCTCAGTTGGTTTCGATCAACATCAGTTTGTGTACCGTTCAAACAGGTCTACAGGAGACGCTGTTTCATGCATGTTGCACAAGTTACTAGAACACCTGAACCGTGAGGAACGATATGTTAGACTGTTGTTTATCGACTTCAGCTCTGCATTCAACACGGTAGTTCTACATAGGCTGTTTGATTAGTTGCGTGAATTGGGTGTACCCTTGCCGATTTGTAGGTGGGTGTTGGACTTCCTCAGTAATAGATCACAATATGTTAGGATAGAAAATATGATGTCAGATAAAGCAATAGTTAATACGGGTATACCCAAGGATGTGTACTTTCCCCTTTTTTGTCTTTAATTTATACCCACGACCTTGTGGTCTCTAATGGCTGCCACATGGTCAAATTTGCCGACGATACCACAATCGCAGGGCTTATTAAAAATAATGCCGAAATAGAGTACCAAACTCAGATCGATAATGTATTACGCTGGTGCACCGACAACAACCTAATATTAAATGTTAATAAAACTAAGATAGTTGTTGTCGACTTTAGGAAAAATAAGTCGGATAAAATTCCGTTGTATATAAGTAACTCTTAGGTTGAAATTGTTGACAAATTTAAGTTTCTGGGTGTGCTGATCACCAATGATCTAAAATGGAACGACCATATTACGAAGTGTATTAAAAAGGCACAACAACGCCCTTTACTTTTTACGTAGACTTAAATCCTTCGGAGTTAACCCTTTTATTATGACACTTTCCTAAAGGTCTGTCATTGAGAGCGCGCTCACATTTAGTATTATTCTATGGTTCACCGGGGCCATAAATAAAGAAGAGCTTGCACTTTAACGTGTTGTTAAATTATGCATTACGTGTTATTGGAGTTGAACAATGTTCCATTGAAACCATTTTCGGAAAGCGTTTAATTAGGAAAACGGATTGTATATTGCAAGATTCAACTCATCCTCTACATAATGTATTTGAGATGTTACGCAGCGGTCGACGGTACCGGTCCATCATCCCTCGTACAAGGTTTCATAACAGCTTTTATCTGGCTGCCATTCGGATACTAAATGCCAGTTAAAACCCTGTACGAGAGTGATGCGACACATGTGATTATAATTAATTTTTGTATATAGTTATTATCTGTTTTGTCTCAGAGCAAACACAATTTTTTGTATATTTCATATGCAATGACAATAAATGGAAATGGCCATTTCTACCGATGAATGAATATGAATAAACCTCACATAATATGTACTACATGTAAGATTTTTTATCAGGCAGATACCTTTTTAGGAAACGAGTATGGTAACTCTGAAGAATGGCAACCGTGGGGCCATAATTTATTATAGGTGTGTTTTTTTTATTTAAAGATTGTCAAAAATAATAAATCGATGATACTGGCAGTATTTACTACAAGAAGGTTAAATACTGTAAAAACAAGAAAATTATAACAATTTTTAATATTTTGCAAAAACATGTAGTTTAAACATTCAACTTTCATACTACACTTTTCC
The DNA here is from genome assembly GCA_025631205.1 of Nesometra sesokonis. NCBI lineage: Eukaryota > Metazoa > Echinodermata > Crinoidea > Comatulida > Antedonidae > Nesometra > Nesometra sesokonis. The sequence goes on from JAOTQE010004848.1 coordinate 9,053, forward strand.
AATATATGATAAAGAAATGTTCCAAAATGCAATTTTAAATGACCTCATAAGTCACAGTAAACTTTTCAAATGCAGATTTCTCAAAACTTACATTTTAAATGTTGGAACTTTGTTGATATCGTATGAAATTGGTTTTGTTTGCATGTTAAAGATAGTTTCGTAATTTATAAAAAAAAACTTCATTTTCAATTTTCCGATTTATGCCTCCATTCTACCACATGGGTTTATTATTCTTCCCAATGCTCAAATAATAGGGCCTCACGCGTTTGACATTCTTCGGATTCACCATACGCTTTTTTATTTAACAATGAATCTATAAGCCAAATTTGCTGGCAAAGATAATACGATGTCATCCTCGGCATTAGTTCTTACGTAATATTAAACTTGCTAGTGAAGATGATATGTCATCTTCGCTAGTAATTCTGTATAATCCAAACCTGCTGTCGAAGATGATACGATGTCATTCTCGATCTATGTAAGGATCTATGACTAACACAAATTATTAATTCTATCTGGTAAATATTCCCAGAGTCGAGGGTAGGCATGCACGGAAATTTCTACGTTCATAAAAATGCTTAAAACTTACATTTCTAGTCGGAGAGTATTGACTGAGATGTTATTACTAACACTTTGACAGAGTTTTACAAACTGATATTAAACAAGTTCGTTGACTCGATAAGCGAGGCCAGTTTAGTTGCTCTAATCTAAGATCATTTTCCATATGGTAAAGGGTAAATTACCCACAATGGATATGTTTTTATTTAAATATCATGAATATTCAGTTACCTATCCAGGCGGCTTGTCTAGGTGAATCTGCAGTCATACACAATCACGAGCCTCACAACTATGTACCTTACTGTAAGCCTACTGTAGTATTCTGCGAATGCTAGATGCTATGGGTGAGGTAGGCTGGCTCAGAAAAAAGCTTGAATTTTTCACGCCGAATGTATGTAATGTTGTAAGCTTGGTATGACATGTTTCTGTACTATAACCTTGACCATAAATAATGCTCTAGACATATGTGTTTCTTTTATTTTTTGTTCACATTTTTTTTTAGTTATTGTATTTTTTATGTTTATTTGTTTTATTAATGTATTTATTTTGTTTTGAGAATTTATTTATTAATTAGTTTCATTTATTAATTTGTTTAATTCATTAACTAATAAAGTATATAAGTAAATAAAATATATAAATACAATTCATAAAAAAAATTTAAATGCATAAATAATATATCTTTAAATAAATAAAAAAATAAAGTCAACAATTAAATTAAAACAATTAAAATATATTTTGTTGATATATGTATTTGTTTGTGCATTTATTTATTAGATTTATTTATTAGTTTGTTATTTTTAAAATTAATTCATTGATTAATTAAACCAATTCATAAGCAATATAACAAATAAGTATTTAAACAATAAATTCATAGATAAATAAATTCAAGCCTACTGCATGTACTGACAAAACTGAAAATGAGATATGCTTGTGGGTTCGAATCGCACTCTGTGCAAAGGCTATCAAAAAAAAAATACTGTAATCAGCCTTGGCACTTTTCCAACCAGGACCAAAAAATGTTCCATTAACTAATTAATCACACGAGTAGGCCTTGCGCTTCGTCTAGCCGGAACTAAAAACAAAAAAACAATCAATGCACTATACCATATTTTAATACGTTTTGCTAAAATGACTGAAATTATAATCGGCATTTTATATCAAATAATAATATAAACCATACTGTGCCTACAAACTTAACTTAAAGGTAAATATCACGTCATATGGTCTTTGAATGTTTTCATTAAGGTTAATTTTAGCTAATCCATTTTTTACTGCATTTTTTTAAATTAGAAGATAATAACTATATACATTTATTCTTATTATTATTAATATGATATTATAGACATTTAGGTTCTATTTGAGTAGCGCAGTATCCTAGTGGCATACGTCATTGCCTTGCTTACGGTTGCGGGTTAAAACTTAAAGCCGATTTTTACTAACGTCGCTTTTCACTTTAAGCCTCTTTTTACTTATTCTTAAAAACAGACTGTTATTTAAGGACTGATTGTCTTCTATGAGAATAATTTTATTTTACATCCTGTGACACGCTGTGAATCAATGTGGTAATATGTATTCTGAAGGTATTGTGCATGGATTGGTATTGTTGCTGTTTGTACAAGAAACCTATTGTGGTAAGAACTTTGTTGGTATATTTATATAT
>JAOTQE010004870.1:0-11266 GCA_025631205.1 Nesometra sesokonis
TCATATATATTTAATTAAAACAAAAAAACCTTTGTTTGCAATTTGTTTCACTTTAAATGCTAGATTGCCTAGACTATGTGGCGAGACCTCACATATCACCACCCTCGTGGTGTGTTGGCTGTAGTGTTGAAGTACGAGCTGATAACCCACCTTAAGCTGCTTTTGCCGTGTACAATATGGCTCATATGTAAGAGTAGAGAATTTTATTCTGATGTACTGTCCGATCATCATCAGAAGGACCCCAGTGGAAATAAAACCACTCTTGACTTTATGGTTCATCCTTGGTGTCTTACAACACTGAATACATTTAATCAAATAACATTGTTAGAATGTGTTCTTTATGATTTCTTTTGTTTTTAGGAAGCAGTAAGGAATTCAGTTTGTCATAATGCTACTGTAATATCAAATGCATTCATGCACAGTGGAACAACAAGTGATGCATTTTTAAGGTAACAGAAAACCGTATGTTGTTTTTGTTTTGATTCATTATGTTACCACTATGGCCAGTTCTTGTTTGAATTTCAGATTAAAGGACCTTTTGCTAGTGACAGCAATGAGCAGTAACAATACTATATATCTTCAAGCTGTTAGAAATATGTAATATTAAAGTTACCATTTAAAACATCATATATCAAAATTACAAGTATCAAATTAATGCATTGCCAGAGGTCATAAGTTGTAAAAACAGAATTCTTGGAGATTTACTTGTGGTTGTCCGTACACCCTTTGTAATGTGTAAACTTTATAATGTGTGTAAAAAACCTTTGTTTAAACACATTGCTTATTATGAAACAATAGTTTGAGATTTTGTCACTGTTAAGGTATGGCGTTACTCTTCAGAAAAACACATTGCTAACCTTTACATTTCCTTATTTTCAACCAATATTTTGAAGAAAAATAGGCCAAAAATATGGTGTAATTGAGAAAATGTTTCAAACCCAGAGAATTTTATGAAGAAAATAAAATTCCGGGAGAATATTTGTATTTGCATTGTTTAAAAGTTTAATAGAATATGAAAGTATTAAAATACCTCACTACTTTGCAATTGCATGATTTTAGCAGCCAAACTTCGACTCAAATAAAATAAAAAATTATTGTTTGTTTATTTTTGTTACAGGGACAACTTAGAATGGCTTGCGAGGGCCACAAATTGGGCAAAGTTTACGGCAACAGCAAGTTTAGGGGTCATTCACAAAGGTCATGAAAAGGAGGCCCTCAACCTTATGTCTACATACCTTCCTAAGGACTCAAGTCCCGGCAGTGCATACCAAGAAGGGGGTGGTCTTTATGCCTTAGGCCTCATTCATGCAAATCATGGAGCTTCAATTACTGAATACCTTCTCAATCAACTAAAAGATGCAAGCACTGATGTAAGCAAACCACTTTATCATTGTATATTTATTATCATTTTTAAGAAACTTCCCTGTTTTTTTTTTCATTTTAAAATCACTTGGTATGATTTCCAATGCCCTAATTTTTTTAGTTATCATTAACTTATCCTTAATTTTTTCCGTTTTCAGTTTTATGGTGTCATGGAAATGCCTCCGAATACTCTAACTTTATATACCATGAAGCGTTGTACATCTACCACAACAGATTATTTGTAAAATATTACCCAGTGATCAAATAAATATTACACCCAGAGGTGAAGGTCCTTTTGTCCTGTGGGTGGTGATGTTCCCCAAGTGGATTTTCGTTTAGTCCACCAAAAATAGCTAGTAGGGTTATGGTTGTTTTATTCTAAAAAAATGTCCATTAGAAAACAAAGGAAATAACATTTGGTGGTCATATTTGGCACATGCCCTAGAAATAAGGTCAAAGGTTAAATAAGGTTCTAAAATTTGATGTTCAAACTTAGAAGGCTCTCATAATTGTTGTGCCCCCAACCTTATGAGATGGTAGTGTCAAGTGTCAGACTGGAGAGGACTCCTGTAGATCCCTTTAATTCTGAGGCAAATTTCATGATTTGGAACATTTCTCAACTTGGCGATGAAACACATTTACAAACAAATAATTTTCACAAGTGCCCAACCGTTTATACCAGGTTTCCTAAGTGGCATTGTTTTCTTGCTTCACAATTTAATGTTATCATTATGTTATTACTAGAACAAAAGTTAATCTCATTGTATTTTCTTCAGATGGTACGTCATGGTGGTTGTTTAGGCCTAGGCCTGGCTGCTATGGGTACAGCTCGTCTTGACATCTATGAACAACTGAAGTTTAACTTATACCAGGATGATGCAATTACAGGAGAGGCCGCTGGACTCGCAATGGGTCTAGTGATGTTAGGATCCAAGTCCCCTAAAGCCATTGAAGATATGGTCGGCGTGAGTATAATATTTAAGTGTTATTACTGCAAAATAATGATAACACTATGTAAAAATATTCACCTATGTCGAAACGGTACATTCAAACAAAGGCCATGTTCCTGCAGGATTTTCAGATTCTTCAATAAAATATTCAATCATATCAAGTTTTAAAAACGAACTGTGCAAACGCAATGCAGACCTTGTTGCATTGTGAGTCCACTAACTTCCGGTTTTTTTTGGGGTGATTTCCATCTTCCTCGCGTGGCAACATTGTGGCACCGCGGTGAAATTGTTGCAAAAACAAGATATAGGTTGATCCCGGGTCAAAAATTAAAAAAAATCGCATTTAGGTCAATTATCAGATAATAATCGGATAATTAGCGGATAATTTTATACTGCCAAAATAGCTTAAACCCTCATTTTTGCATCATTTTTTTTATCTGATAATTTTTATCACAATAATAAAATAATAAAATAATAAACGGATAATTTTTTTTTGCTGAAATGCAGCCAAAGTCAAAAGTGCCAAAGTCGAAATTTTGGCCTACCTGTAGGATAGGTCAGTAGATAGGTCTAGATTCCTGTTGATATTCGTTTAAGTCAAATAAATTTGACTGACCATGTTGAATACCTTCTAACTATAGTGCATTGAACTTTAGATTTGAATTAGGCGAGTTTAACTATTAAACAATGGAATTTAGATATATGGAATTGTCAATAGGTGCTACATTCAGCACAGTGATAAGTGATTTGTTTTTGTGAACTTACAGGCAGTCACCTTTCAGACATTTGAATGTAGGTATAGGATTATATAAGAATGAATGATCTTGAGATCAAAAGGGGTGATGAAAATGAAAACAAATTGGTGAAATAATCTCATTTTTGCTTTTGACATTGAAATTGGAAACAGTGTGCCCTCCCCTTCACAAATTCTTGGATCCACCAGTTTCCCAGTCATAAGAAATAAATGATTATGTTTGTTCTATCAATTTACCAATTTACTCGTTCAATATTATGTGGTTTTTATTTACAGTATGCTCAAGAAACACAACATGAGAAGATTCTGCGTGGATTGTGTCTCGGAATTGCATTGGTAAGATATGCATTTTTAAATCGATTTAATAAAAGCTAGCCGATCATTGAATAATTTCTGATTGCCTATGCCTTTGGGTTTGGGAATATTGACCCAGTTTCCTTTACACAAGGGACCCACATGAAGCCTATACCACCGCTCGCAACTGAACGTGGATCGATTGACCCTTGTGAATGGTTGTTCACATGGAAACCTATGCCTAGGATGGATGGCACAGTGTGTAGTGTTCGAGTTTCAGACCATGAGCTTAGGAGCTCAGACTTTGTTCTGCACATCTCTGCAAGCCATGCTCAGATACCCTCAGATTGTATCAGGAAGTTGCTTTAAAGGAGGACTTGTAAATAATTACATCATGCTATGTTTCAGCCATTAATACAAGTAGACTACATCCATGGTTATAAAAACTATTTACTACTACCACCAAGATCTGTATCCATGGTGGCTCCCCATGGGCTCATAGCCTACACTTCAACACTTGGATTGCATTCATTTCTTACTATCTTAATTTCAGATTATAATGATAATGGTGGCAAAGATAGTGATCATGTTGGTGTCAGTAACATTTATCATTGTTAGCCACAGTTAGTTAGATAAATGTGGTAGCACATATAATCCAAAGTCCTTGCGTTCAGCAGATTACCCTTTGTGTAGACACATTTTAGTCACCTACTGTGTGGGTCTTGCTACAGTAGCAATACCAAAAACACTGTTGCAATCCTCTACTTGTAGTACACTTGGTTTTTAAAATTGGACCTGCTGTTTATCCTATCCAAGAATAATTGTTCCATCTTCTGAACTAAGTGAGAAGCTAGCAAACCCATTATGATAATTAGCTGTTGATATACACTCCCAGTGGTCTCATTTTAAACCAGCAGCCGGTGGAAAATCCAGCCATAATTATTCTTGCACATCCCCTAAAATTAGTTTTATATGGGACCTCTAAAATTTGTAGATCTATACTTTACACAATTAAGCATGCTTTACCCCACCAAAATTGAATCTAAAGGGAAATTCTCCCCGCTCCCCACCCCCGGGACTGGTTCCTCCATCTATACTTTCCACCACCTATTAATTTTCAAAATGACACCCCTGGGTCCAATATTAATCGTTCGGTTAGACTTGCAAAGTTTGTATTAAGAAATCAAATTCAATAATAGTGATTTATTAATTTTATTTTTAATATAGACAATGTATGGGAGGTTAGAAGAAGCAGATACCCTCATAGAAAGCCTTGCCAGGGACAAGGACCCAATCCTGCGACGATCTGGTATGTACACCATAGCACTAGCTTACTGCGGCACAGGGAACAACAAGGCCATCCGACGGTTACTACACGTAGCTGTTAGTGATGTGGATGATGATGTAAGACGAGCAGCAGTCACCGCACTTGGATTCTTGCTTTTGAGGTATGAGTTTGCTTTTTTGAGCCCTTGATTTTTGGAACGTGGCAATTTTTGTGATATTCCCTACAAAATGTCCATTGCGAAAATTAAGGGGTTAGTAAGAGAGATATTAAAGTTCCTTGTTATTTAAATATTATTTCTTGTTAACCACCAAGAAAAATAAAAATAGTTTCTGGTACTTTTTTATCTTCATTGTTGAACTGAAGCCCAAATAAACGGTCTTTAGAAAGGCATGATCCTGAAAATTGATAAGATAGACCACTATTTCAGTTACTTGACTGCAAGACTTTTGACTGTGCAATGTAAGCGTTATTACCATATTGATTAGCCAGGATAAAGTAGTTTTTAATTGATTTGTTTGTGAAAGTGTTTCATGATACATATATTTAGTCCAACAATGTTTTATGAAGTTGTTCCAACCAGTCCAAGCCCGATCATCAGGGACCCACAAGTACCTCGCTGGAAACCTAATCACAGGTGCAATATTAATTTATACCCCAGCTGACTACCTATTGGAATGTTTTGCAATGCCAAGGGCACAAAATGCACTTGCCAAGGAGCAATTTGCAAATTTAATTAAAAAATGAAAAAAATCATTTTAAGATTAACACACTGACCAAAGAATAAACTCAATCTCAGGGTCTGTTCAGGCGAGTTGTTTTCAGTGTTAAACAGCATTGTTTAACTAAAACAACTGTTTTCGCCTGAACGGGTGTTAAGTTTAACACCAAACATCCTGATATGCCAACCCTTCAATTGTGTATTTACCCGGAAATATTCACCTGGGGAACCTTTTTTTACGACTTAATCTTTTCTTAATCACTTTTATATCGTTTTAATTGATTCGAACATGGTCAAAAATGAGTAAGGATTATTTTTCTAATTATGGAGAGTAGCGCACAGTTTTTTTCACATTTATAATTATGAACGTCCCAAAACTTTTTATTTATTGAAGAATGAACCTTATAAATAAGATGGAGATATTTTTAGCCCATACTAAGTCATTTAGGTTGCTTCAGTAAAATTGTGGCAATCAGTGCTGTACCTTCACTATTTGATGGTACAAATTAACCATTTTATAAATGTAAAAAATGTAAATATTGGCAAAAGTACAAGTAAAGTTACTCGGATTCGTGGCCAGTTTAGAGAAAACAAATAGATTGATTGGAATCTGCATTGTCAGCATCATTGATTTTTTTGCTGGTCATTCAGTGTTTCTAAGCGCAAGTTTTTTTAAGTGTTTTACACCATTATTTACCGGTTAAAAAAAAATCCCGGTTTCGCCTAATGGGTGTTAATCACAGGCCTCAGTAGACTTTAACATTTAAATTAAAATTAAGTTGACTGAAAAACAGTAATTTAATTTTGAACAATAACATTTAAATTTTGAAAACAAATTTCTTTTAAAAAACAATTTAATTTGAACTATAACACGTGAATTTTGAAAATAATAAGATACTTTCGAAAGGAAAAAAACATTTTTATTTTTGAAATGCACCTAAATTTTGAAAACAATAAGGTGGTTTTGAAAAATTTAAATTGTGGTTGTTTACTCAGACTTAACACAAAAATTACCTTTGTACATAATGTTTGATTTCTAGTCATAATTTCATTCTAGACTGTGATATATACATAGATTTATTATTTACGGCTAGATGGTTAACTTCCACAGAATAGATAGCCCAAAGTGCAGCTAGTATTCCGGAATCCAACCAATCAAATCGTGTAACGTTCTAATGCTTTTGCTATGTCGAAATTGCACACGTGCAATATTTAATATTAGTTTTGAATTTATCAATAAGTGAAAGTAAATTTAATCCACATACAAAGACTTCAACAACATAATGTGACATGTAAATAATTTGTATGACAAAATAGTGTTAATTTTGTTAAAAATACAATAATTATAAAACAGTTATGATTATTAAACTTACATGTTTTTGACGTAGCCTGAAAAAATTATAATAGTAGGCACCTACATGGAACTGCCATTTTACAGTGTTAAGATCACCATCTAACCGTAAATAATATATCTATGGATATATAATGGTTCACCAAACTTCTGCATGTGAACTTAGCTTTAATTAGCACGATCACTTGAGGATACTTATCTTGCTTGCACCTGATCCTATTCAATGGTGCACCCAGAAGAGTTGCTTAGGGTACTTGAGTTTCCGAGTAAAATAAAATTTACAACATTTATTATATTCAGCGAACTTTGCTATTAGGTCTCAAAAGTAGACCATTAAAAGCTTGAAAACCCCCTCCTCCCTTCCCCTTCACCATTTCGTTTCAAAATGAATCAAATTACACAATATCTTTATACATGAAAGAGCAAATAAATTTTAAAAAAAATTACATAATCACACCACATATACAATTCTTCAGTTGAATTCCACACACGTATCCTCTCCCTTCCAACCCCATCCCCTTCGTTCAGTTGAAAAATCTGTAATTTCACCATATTTTATGTGTGGAATAGAGCAAATAACTTTTTTGTGTGTTTGTTTTTGCTTGATAACAGCCTTGCCGTTTTTTTTTTGTCCTGAAAATTTTAAAAAAATCATTGTATACGTCAGGTTCATCCTAGGACAGTGTCATTTTAGCATAAACAAAATTTCAAATGTGTTTGAATTTCAATAGGAAAAGCATTTTTGTATATACACACTGTATGATTGTTATCGCCAAAGTAAAAACTGGCATTTATTATTTACTATTCTTACAATATTTTTCCTCATTTAAAATGCTTTTATTTTCAAATAACTTCAACCATGAGGTGTATGTAAATGAGGAGGTCGATTTAGTAAATTTATTAAAAGATGTATGATAACATAAAAAACAATTGTTGATTTCAGTATTCAAAGTTTATTTATATATTTATATACTTTTTTTAACATATCTCAAGATTCACAATTTCAAATAATACAAATATGCTATTAAAATTAAGGGAAATATTAGAGGGTACCAAAAAGTGTATCGCTTCTGCAGGTATGTAATTACAGTTGAACCTCCATGTGCGGACACCTCTCGTAAGCAGACACCTCCCATAACGGACACTAATTCAAGTTTGTTTTCCTATCTAATCAGTGTGTTTGGTACCTCTCGTAAGCCGACACTTTGTCTTAAAATTTGCATTTTTTTATGTGAATTTACCTCCCATAAGCGGACATCGCGGAAAATTTAGTGATTTTTTTGTACAACAAATACAAATTTAAGTACAAAATAGTCTTTATACTGTAATGACTGAGAATCATATTACTGAAACAATTTTTAAATAATAATAAAAAATATTGAATAAAATTCAGAATGCAGTGAGGCCATTTGTGCTGAGAAAGCTGTAAAATGGGAGACATAAGGATGTGTACATACTTTTATAACTCTGGCCCTCTATCGGCAGAAATTCTCGTAAGCAGACACCTCACGTAAGCGGACACTTTTCCCGGACCCGAGGGTGTCCGCTTGTGGGAGGTTCAACTGTATGTAGGGCAGATGTGGACACGTCCACCCACCCTCAAAAGTTTTTTTTACCCTAAAACTCATTTTAAGGCCTCCCACCCATCCTAACTTAGACCTGTCATTCACCCTAGACCTATGGAAAAGGTCAAATTTTTAATCATTTGTGAGGTTTCGCCACGAAATGAGTCGCATCATAGGTAAGATCAAATAGAGATATTCACCAAAATAGGTTTGAAGTCAAATTTTCAAAAAAATTACATTTAACCAATTACGATTACTACTGTATAGTACTTCTATTTCATTATAATATACTTCTTAGGTCACGTTTCATAAAAAGTGTCCTTCAAGTTGATTTTCTGATATTTATAGTATTTTAATTGTTTATTTTTTAATTGGTTTATGGGCGATTTTCTCAAAATTATGTTTGAAAATTTCATAATCTCATATATTTCTTATCCAATGAATGTCATGTAAAGTGTTGATTACTATGTTTTTTTTAGTCGGTACTTAACTTTTGATTTTCCTACCATGAGACTCATTTTTTGGTGAGACCTCACATTTAGACGCGTAATTTTGGATTTTCCTACCACGAGACTCATTTTGTGGTGAGACCTCACAATTAGACACCAATAAATCAATTTTGAATTTTCCTACCATGAGACTCATTTTGTGGTGAGACCTCACAATTAGACACCAATAAATCAATTTTTGATTTTCCTACCATGAGAATCATTTTGTGGTGAGACCTCGCATTTCTTTGAGTTGCGAAAGCTCCCTATTATAGTGAATAGTGAATCATCTTTTGAATAAGATGGTCGATCCCAAGGGCATCGATTTGAGTTGAAATGTGGGGGGACAAAGACAAGAAGTTGCAGTGTGGTGGCGCTCGCAACGAAGAGGGTCCGGGTGGGCGTGGTTTCCGGTCTGGCTTTAACAAGCCAAAAAAAAAGAATTTCATTTAAAGTGTTACTATTACTATGTTCTTTTAGTCGGTACTTAACTTTTGATTTTACTACTATGAGACTTTGTGAGACCTCACATTTTACCACCCATCATGTTTTTCTAGCTACTGTATGTATGTCCTGCCTCAGGTGGCAATTTTAATTTCATTTCCTTAAGTACATAAAAAACAAGAAACCAATTAAAATAACAAACAGAATTACAATAACCTGAAAATCAGTAATTGGATTAATAAAAAAGCAACTTTAACTATTTGGGGACAAGGCATGGTGAAACCATCAAGTTGTCGGAAAATTGGAAAATGGAGTTGATACTGAATCCGTTGTCCACTTGTTGTAAGCCATAAAATGAGGGGTCAATTATTAAAATCGGACAACTATAACCAAAGTTATTAAACAAAATAGTCTAGAATTTCCTTTGTATTTCTTTATATTTCCTGTTGTTTATTTGCTTATTTCCCAATAACTTCCTGCGCGATAACTTCGTGGTTGTGTCATGCCTTGCCTCATTTGTACCAAGTTTTCTCAACTTATTTACACATAGGTCTCTCGACTCTGATTAATTTTTTTCTTTAAATTTGGAATGTAAGTTTCAAATCCTTTCTCTGTTAAAGACACTTGAATGTTAGGTGAAATATTAATACAAAGAAGATTACAAAAGGCATCCTGAAAATCCTTACTAAAGATTGTATAAATGAGTGGATTTACCATACTTGAAGACCATCCCAACCACGTAACCAAAACAAACAGTGTATTATTCGATATACATAAGTTACATGTTGCATTGACAACATTTGTAACGAAGAAAGGCGACCAACCAATAACAAATGAAAGAAATACTATTCCAAGCACTTTCTCGGCCCTCTTTTCATTATAATGTTTTGAGTTTTTTCGTAACAAACTTGTCTTTCTTGATCTTATTTTCTTAACCCGTTTTGAACTAGTAATTAAGGATTTCATTTCAACGGACTCGTTTATCGTTAATGATGATCTTTTAATTGCATACTGTAGTTTACGACTGCATGTGGTTTGCATCAATATTGTTTTTGTGGAATTCTTCTTTGGTCGTTGTGCTTTCTTATGAAGTATCAAGGCGGTTAGAAAGTAAGCTATTATGACGATCATTAGGGGTATGAAGAATGCCAGTATAGAACCATATACCACAAACGATTTGGTCATCGGTGCACAGATTCCATCATGGAAAACCTTTTCTGGATCTATCAGGCCGTCGATGAACACCGGTAGCGAGATCATCGTGCTTAAAATCCATAGAACTGTTATTTTTGTGACTGCCTGACGTAACGTTTTACGTTTTAGTGAGTATTTTAGAGGGTTTTTAATTGCGAGATACCGATCGACAAACAAACAGCAAATGTGAAGTATTGATGCCGTACAGCAGAGAACATCCAGCGACACCCAGATATCACATAGCACAAGACCCATTGACCAGTAACCTGTGGGTAAAAAAAGAAAAGCTTGAACAATCTTTGACAAATACAGTTTTTTAAGATCCTCATTATTGTCAGATATGAATAAAATAATTTTATATTTGTTTCATTCGGTGTTGTGGAACACAAAGGATAACCCACGAAAGTCCAAAGTGGATTTATTTTCAGTGTGGTCCTTTTGGTGGTGAATAGGCAGTACACCGGGAGACAATCCCCTACTCTTTTTCGATGCGTGCACTGCATTCTTTAACGTGCACATGAGCCATGTTGTACATGGGACCAATGGCTTAACGTATCATCCGAAAGACGTTTCTTGTATTTTCGACCCTCCAGCCGAAACACAAGGAGAGTGGCGTGGTATTAAATAGAACCATGGACGAGAGAGTCATAGTTCAGCACACAGTACAGTGATTTCCGCCAGAAAACTAACGGAGCTAAATACCATTCATAATATGCAATACCGTATCTGAAATAATGGGCAAGCCGTTAAGTCTACTTTGAAATGCTAACTGAGCCATTAGGCTTGGTTCCCACTAGGCGACGCGTCTACGCTACCGCAAGTGATGTGACGTAAGGCTCTTCCACTATTCAGCATTCC
>JAOTQE010004881.1:0-11265 GCA_025631205.1 Nesometra sesokonis
GTTATATTCTATGATAGACTAATTGAATATTAATTGAATTGAATGAAGCATAACATTGTTTCTTTGGCCAAATAAGTTATTTTACCTATTCGTCAAAATGCAGATGAGTAATGAGGGCCGTGAATGTCTGCAAAAACGCAAAATTTATTTTTTATATGGTCAGAAAACGATGGTTACATTTTTTCAAATATTAAGGCATATGTGATATATGTGTATGGTACACACAACCACTTGAGGTTCTTATGACCAATTGCAAATAATTGAAAAAATACAATGTAAAATTGAATCTTGGATAATATATAACATTGTGTCCATTAACATAAATAATCATGTCTTTATACTTTTATATACCCTGATTGAATGTTTTATAAATGTATTAATCTTGACCATTTTTAATGAATTGTCCTGTGTAACAAAAGAAAGATATTGAGAATAAAACTATAATGTTTTAATAAATTTGAGACAGTTTTGATGTATTATATTCCATCAATGGGGCACATTATGAGTATGAGGATTAATTCCAACCTTAAGTTACCAGGGGATATTTATGACTAGTATCTGAATTTGGTCTAAGGTCTTCAACAATACTTCCGATGATTCTCATTAATGTGAATATAAATACATTTCGAACGATTTTTATGTTTGTACGACTTGGGATTTCATCGTTTTAGGAGAATACGTCAAAATACTAAATTAATTCAGGCCAAAGGTAATAAACAGTATTTCCGGTCACTTTTACAATCAAGGTCTCATTAATATGAATATAAATACGTACATTTCGAATAATGTGAGGCCATTTTTAAGTTTGTATGATTAACGGTTACAAAAAATATACAATTAAATACCAAATTAATAACAAAGGTCAAAGGTCATAAACAGTATTTCCGGTTATTTTTACAAATAATGTACAGTACCATTAATCTGAATATAAATACATACGTTTCATCAAAATATTAATTAATTAAGGTCAAAGGTAATAAACAGTATTTCCGGTCACTTTTACAATCAAGGTCTCATTTAAATAATATGAATATAAATACGTACATTTCGAATAATTTGAGGCCATTTTTAAGTTTGTTTGATTAGCGTTTACGAAAATACAATAAAACACCAATATTACAAAGGTCAAAGGTCATAAACAGTATTTCCGGTCATTTTTACAAATAATGTCTCATTAGTTTGAATATAAATATATAGATTACGAACAGTTTAAGACCACTTTTAAGTCCGTACGACAATTTCCGGTCAATTTTGGACAGAATGCGCCATTAAAGCAAATAGAAATATATATATATATTGAATAATTTAAGACCAAATTTACGTCTGTAGCATTGATAGTTTTCAAGTTATAATGGTTTAATATCTAATAGGGTGGCCATTTTGAATATGCAAATTAGCGCATTAGATGACAAAATTCAGCTTGGGATCCACCATATTCGTAATCAACGATGTTAAAATACCCTAAATCAGGTGGACTCAAGCTTCTACCCAAATTTGCCACTTACAGCATCATTTTGGGAAAATAGAACCAGACTACTATAAGTATTTCAATATTTCAACTACTATTTTTATTACTCTACACGTAATCACCTTCATCTAATGACATTGTATTTGTGATAATGATATTAGATATTCTAGTCTGTGCTATCTGGACGGTGTATCTGCCACTATTAGGATTATTGATATGCAGGTTCTGAGTTTCAACTGAAGTACCTCTGTACCATATAAGAGCAGTGATCCATTACATATAGTGTATGTGCAGGTAATGATAAAATCTTGATTCAACTGAGCAGTGGCATCTTGTACAGACCGTATGAATTTGACCATTCATAACTGAATGTTAAAACGTAGAACATAGGGAATTATTCAACTAGAAGTGTATTTTTCCGCTGTAAATTAGCAGTATTTGTTCAATTTGTGAATACCAGATCCTTGTTACACCAGCACTTTAATTAATTATCCGTTTACTTCCAATTAGAATATAAATTTAGAGAGATTATTAAAAAGGATTAAGACAAGTGAGACATTTGGTAAACATGGTTATTTGCTGATACTTATATAATACTGTAAAATAGTCAATAGTATAATAATAAAGGTAAAACTCTTATGTCCACATTACTAAATCTAAAACTTAGTTTAAATGAATATAAAGACTAAAGTATTAACGGTATACAGACTTTTAATAAAATATGTGGCAGTGCCTGTGAAAATAAAGTAGATTTGTTGACGCACAAATTCCGACAAAATTAAAATGAATTATGACAGGCAGTCCGTCATAATATAGTAATTCAAAAACACCTTGATATGGACCATATAATGTTCCTATTGTGTTTAATGTTACCGTTTTTACTATTTTTCGAAATTTACTAATTACTTAATTTATTTGGTAGTTGTAATTCATGTAAGGACAGTAAGACTTCATTATTAAAATTACCGCAATAAAAAAAACATAAATTTGAAGACAATAGACATACATTCATTCATACCCACATGCAAAAGGGAAGATAATACATGAAAACGTAATGACATGAACATAGACTTTAGTATAACTAACCGCGACAAGAGACATTTTTTCACTTTAGATTTAAGGGAGTAGATGTTATGTAAATTTAACAGACTTCAAACGTTTAGGAAAGATTTGTTTATTCTGAGAGAGGATATATACTATATACAACAAGGTTGTGTAATTTATGTAAAACATATTAAATTTACAAAATAAATATCGTTTGAAAAACGTGATGACCCTGCAAGAGTTTTGAGAGCTTGTGTGATTTAAATACGTCAATATTAGTTGCCTCAGTAGCTGTCCACAGACATAATTAATAAATATCATCGTTTTAATAAGGTACATTACCATTAACAAGTGCTATAATTATAAATCCTTTCTTAAGCATCATAGATCAAACTGAAAGAAGCAAAATATAATATTAATAAATATCTGCTATAACGACACAAATTAACCGATAGACAAAGTGGAGTGGCGCTGTAGTTTTGTGGTCAACATGCCTGCCTTCCAATCCAGAGGCGCCTGGTTTGAACCTGGTTGCACACTACGTTCTTTCCCACATCCTAACACGGCCACTCCCTAATCATCATAATGAGCCATTGGTTTAGAAAACATTACGTAGTTCTTATATTGAAAATGGCGAGAAATCTTACTGTTAGATGAGACACGAAATAAAAATTAAATTTTAAAAAATGCCCTTCATTATTTTAAATATAGAAAATACTCATACTACCATCACCACCACCATCACCATATCTTCGTGAAATGAATGGCAACAGGTTCAGGAAAAAAAAAACAAAAAACAAACAAAAAAGAACGGATGATAACGCGACTTTTATTCAAATTCCTGAATTGGTAACTAACATCAGATGTAAATTACAGCAATTTCAATTAACTTACGAATGTAAAGACAAGTCCTACATTTTCTGGTTGTACTTTGAATAAATTTATTTTATTATTCTTTTTGTTAGTAATTATAGACCAATAGTCATACTTTTTTAGAAAAAATATAAAATAACCACAACTACATTCTCCTAACAAAATAATTATGGAAACGGGTCTTAGGACTATCGACTGTAACAAAACAACTGACGATCGAATCGCACCTTTTTTCACATTCCCAATTGGTGACTAATATCAAATGTAAAGTACACGTCGCTCGTGTACAGCTATTTAAAATAAGCTTATGAAGAACACATACGTCGTTATGTAAATTAAAGTACTACTATATGGTTGTATTGGAGTTAAATTAATTTTACTACACTGCTGATATTAAAATATACGTCGCAAAAGTGATAGGCAATGATGACCAACATTAGCTAAATGGAACCTTTTGAACCTAATGATCTTCAAGTGATCATCGACCTTAGACTAGGACGTGGAGTGTGTCAGTGGTTATTAATGACCAAGTGCAATTGCAACAATGCAGTGTTTACTCTCTTTATGTATTTGAGGCTAGTTGTGGCAAAACTACCAAGTTGTCGCATCGGAAGTTAGGAAATGTGTTTATATTTTGTCCAATAACTTCAGTTATAGATGTCCGATTTTGATAATTGACCCCTCATTTTAAAGCTTGCGAATGGTGTAAACAATAACCCAATTTTTAATTTCCCTACAACTTGGTGGTTTTGCCGTGTCATGCCTCATTTTTATTATGACCAGTTAATGAAATATGACCGGGTCCAAACCAAACCTCGAAAGGACCTAAGATATCGATACAGACTTACACACATCACACAAAAACACATGGATCTCATTGCAATACCTCTTCCCCAGGGACGATAATTAGTAGGAAGATACTTACAACTATGCTTCGTGAGTGTTTCAACTGCTTTCCCATGTATTATGATACACCTTTGTTCCACATATAGGCATACTAATTTTGGCAGTGCTTTTAACAAAACAATAGGTTATGTGAGGCTGACCTTTGATCTGTCTCTGTTTCAAAATTCAATTGTAAGCACAAAGTTGCATGTGTGCATAACATTAAAAATAGACAAGGAAGTTTATGTTAAATAATACAGACGGAAGGTAGCCTATTCAAATATAGGTATCGGTCTCTGCTGTTTTTACAAATATCCATGTACTTTGCTGAATTTCCTGTGTTTATACACTTTTCAGTTAATCCCTAAAAGGGAAATTAGAACCAAAACAAACGAAACACTTGATTTAAGAATACTTGGACAGTCATTTTTACACCCCAACTTAGTAACCTTTACACTTTATTACACAATCCTATCGTTGTTTAGTCGGAAATAATATAAAGTGGAGTTGGTGCTTAGTTCTTTCCGTGTTACATTCCTACATTAGAAATCATGTGATGGTTAATACAATGTAAATTTCTCCAACCATAGTAAATTTTATAAATTTTCGTTATTTCACTTGTAAAATATGTCATTTACGGTTTCAACTGCGCATGTGCGTTACGAAGATCAAGTATTAAAACGACGCGTGGCTCTTATCGAAAAGAAAATACTTGCCGCGCGTCGTTTTCTTAGTTGACCTTAATCTGCACATGCGCAGTTGAAACCGTGAAATGGCTTATTGTGTTCTATAGTTGAGTGATATTTGGTTGAGTGAGCAAGGCGTTTGACTGGTAAGTTTAAATGGGATTTACGCATGGGTTCAATACCAAAATGTTTTAAACAATCAACTTTTCCGACCATCACCAAAAAAGATTCAACCATTCATATATCCATCACCTGCTTACTTCATTAATCAGACGCTGTATTGTAAAAATTTCACTGAATCGGAATAAAATTCAATCAATAATAATACATTTACTTAATTGTATAATATTATAACGGTATGCTTATATACAATAAAAAGATCTACTAAAGATCTATACATAGAGTAAATAAACTCAGGTCATAAACTTAACCCCATATATTTATGAATTACAATTTGCGTTTAAAAATGTTACTATTTCTAACAGTGTTTCTACTTATTTTATAGTTAAGACACAATTTCCTATTTGACAAGTTTAGGGCTTACTATAAACTAGTTACAATTTCGTTTTCTCTGTTATTAAAAATTATATTTTTATAAGTGAAAACTAATGATTCTTGAAGTAAAATCGTGGAACGAATTTTAGCATGAGTGTATACGACAAAAATATTTTTCTAAACACTTTCTTAAAAATCCGACAGCTTAAGGTTGCTGAAATTATGCCATTTAGTTTAAATTTAGTCTTTATTTTCAAGACACTGCAATATTGTTTCGTCTAAAAGCAGTGTTACATTAGTGCTGCTACTACTACTGTTATTGCTGTTGGTCTTCTTGAAGTACCTTGATCTGCCACTGTTTCTCTGCCAGCTGTTATTGCTGCTACCACACATGGGACTGGTAATATGGTACCTTGGTATTAATATCCAATATTATGAGACAAGACAACATCGAAATCTATTCTAAAGTAATCTAAATGTTACAGTTTATTATTCTTTGAAGGCCTGACATTAACGTAAGCTGATTCTTCAAGCTGCACACTTTGTTGTAAATCTTGATAAGTTTGATTTGTAGGATCGGCCTGAGTCTTATACTCCATGTAAGTCTATGGAAATATAAGACATATTTTTTTTTATTTAATATCTTTTTTTATACGATACGATACGACGAACCTCCAATTGCAATTTTCATTTCTATAAAATTACAAATTATTAAAAACATGAAAAAAGCATATAAAATGTGTAACAACATACATACATGAAAGGAAAATGTTAAAACTTTAAAATTTTTTGTTTCAAAAGGTGATTAGAACAAAATATACGGTTTAGAAAGATTTCAACAGATATTTAAAAATGATAGCTATAAATTTATTTGAAAATAAATCTTATCATTCTAACAAGAATGATACGAGACATTTTCAAATTAAATTTACCTTAGTTATTTTAATTAAAGCGTTACGTTTTAGATAGTTATACACGATAGCATACTGTGTTGTGTAATATGTAAATTTAAAAAAAAACTCTAATAAATGCATAGCGGTACCTTTTGCTTATCCTTGTCCAAATCTTGTGAATCACCAGGTGTACTTTTCCCTTCTCTCTGTTTCTTCTAAAAAAGTGAATGTTATAATTACTACATTGAACCAATTCTCTGATTAAATCTGTAAGTTTGGTTTCATATTATAAGCAACGATACTGGACCCTGTAGACCCCGTTTAAAATATGCATACAAGAAATAAATGTAATAATGACTTCATTTAACCAGTAATTAGAAGCAACTCTCTGAATTAACATATATTATTAGTCTACAGTCAGTACCGTTCTTATAATTTACACACATTTTCAATGTGAAATATGACACGACGAATATAGGTTTATTTAGGGAGTTGTTTCTAATCACTTGTTCAATGTAGTACTTATTTTTTTTAAATGTGTGTAGAAAGGGTAATGTATATAATAGCTGTCTAACCTGCTTAATCTTGATGTAGGTGATTAATCCAATAGATAATCCTAATACTCCAATAAACATGCCAACAAAGAACATTCCGATGCTCAGACCTGTGCATTTCCCACAAGCTTTAGACGTTGGAGAATCTAAGAAAATAAAATGTATTAAGCACTTGTTACATCAATTACATTTTATATTTTTACTTTATATCATAGAAAATAAAAATGTTATATCAGATTTTGACTACCAAAAAAACATGAATAACAAATATTTTTTTCAGTGAAAGATATAAAATACTGTGCAGTCTCTGCCTCAGATGATGCCATCTCATATATTCAAAATGCAATATCTTTTTACTGAAAATGTTAAGAAGGTTACTAAAAGTCATTGAGTAACAAATTGTATTTAATCTTTCCAACTGGATTATTACTACATATCATTTATCAGTTCTTGGCCACACTGTTTTTTTTTCTATTTTGTTTGGTAAATACGTTCTTTCAATCTTGAAAATCATTCTGCTGTTCTAAACACTCCCCACACTGTTATAGTGCCTACAATCCTTTGTTTTTTTGTGAATGTTATAAAATAGCCAGTTGTCATATGGGTAAAGTTTTAACATAGATAGGTCTACCTCTTTTCCTTGAATTTACGAGCTTATATGTGTGCTTTTGATATAGGCATATTGGTATATTTTGGTCTTTTTGTTGAGCTTGTCAACAGCCACCATATAATTACATTTCTGTTATTGTAGCTTATTTTATACAAAGTTGATTTGGAAATTAAAATAAACTAACCATTTTACAATTAAAACTATAACAAATACCATTTTAGAATTAAAATAATCAAAAAGTATCACAGATAAAAATATACATAAAAACACACACTATCCATCTACAGAATATACCATCCTAACAATAGATATCTGTGGTTGCGCCCGAACTTCAATGAATTTATTCTGCATCGTGGAATTTAGAATCCTTCAAGATCAACTCTTAATCAAATGCCCCTATCATTACCATTACTTATAAACTAAAATCTGCAAACATTGTCAGGAGGACAGGAACGCTCATTTTTTATTCAACTTACATTAGTTCACCAAGTCTTCAATCTCTTCACGTTGGTAAAATAACACTAACAATTAAATGTTCCTAGCCTATCACAAATCCCTCCATACTAAAACATGCAGGAAATACTCGGACCTCTCTTGGTGATTGATCGTTTCGTGTTGTTGTTCAAAATATATACAGTGATCTCAGGAAAATTCGGAGTTTGTTTTAAGTTTGGCAGTCACCATCCATAGACACCTTCAAAAAGTATTGTTCTTATTCATGGAAAGGTTAAAGAACGAATCCATGGTTTGAAGATTTCATATTCCTAACCATTATGAGACAAGTGTTTTACTTCTAGTTTTTGATTCCTGCAGTGGTCTTTACTGCCATGTATTTTATGAATTAATGATTATGTAGCTTAATGCTGATATTATTGTTATACTTATATTTTATATATTATTACTTATTATTTTTGTATTGACCATTAGAAAATCAATGTTAATATTGAAACAAATCAAGTTGTAGGAAAATTGAAAATTTAGTTATTGCTAAAACATATTGCACTTTATGCAAGCTTTAAAATGAGGGGCAGTGCCGTAGCCAGCATGAGGCAGACGAGGCGGTCGCCTTGTCTGAAATTTTCAAAATTTAGCATTTTAATGGGGACTCACCATCTGTCCTCCAACAGAGGGTTCCAGTCCTTGGAATTCTACGTGACCCCAGATTTCGCCTCGTCTGTTTTTCAATTCTGGCTACGGCCCTGGGGGTCGACTATCAAAATCTTACATCTTATATAACTGAAGTTATTTGACAAAATATGCACAAATTTGTTTTATAATTTTTATATTTTCTGTTGATTATTTTCTCATTTCTCAATAACTTCCGGTTCGACAATATGGTGGCTTTTCCATGACTAATCTTATTTTATATATTATTTTAACTTTTTATTGACCATTTTTGAATAAATGTTAATACTGAAATAAACTGACCGTAGTCTACTTATATTTAATGATGCAAAATGACGTAATGTCTTCAGACACGTTTACGGATTTATACGCCGCTCTATACGTTAGCTGATAGGTCAGTCGGTCGGTCCTCATTATGTTTAAGTGTTATTTTTACTAGTTTCAAATCAAGTTTATATTCTAATTCCTTTCAAATTTAGCAGGCTGTTTCTTATCAGACTTCATGCAGACTTCATGCCCTTTGGACTTCCATGGTTTGGTTCGTCGATTATCACTCACTGTAGTCTACTTACATTGACGTAAAATGACATAATGTCTTCAGATACGTCCACGAATTTATACTTCAATCTGTTCGTTGATTGGTCAGTCGGTCCTCATTTTATATCTATTTTTACTAGCTTTCAAATCAAGTTAAATATTCTTTAAAATTAGCAGGATGATTCTTCGTAGGCCTAATGTTCTTTGGGCTTGGTTGATTATCATTCTCCTACGGCCAAGTTGACATAACGTATAATCTGTTTCTTCCAAAATGATAATACAATAAAATTTAACAAGCAGTAGTAATTTGTATCAGATATTACACAGGTTAATTGTTCAGTCTCGGACCCATCATGAATCGGTTTCCTTAAGTCCGTTTTAAGGCATGATAATAAATTAACATGAAATGTATGCCCTTCATTCCATTGGTTAGTTTGTCAGTCAGTCTATCGGTCCACCTACTGCCGGATTCCATAAACCAATAGTTGTTTTTCAAGAAATGATAGTCCCTACGATTATAAATTTATCAAGCGGATTTTCTGAAACATCTGTCAGTCATTGAAAGGTTGATTGCTACATCGGTGCTTACAGGTACCGTATAATTTCGGTCTTATTTTTATTGACATCAACTTTGCTATGCAAGCTGTCGTATGTAGGCCTACGGTTGTTTGATATTAGTGTTGTGTAGATTTTCCGATATCAAAGTCTAAATATCAATCGACCATCTGCACTATGCACCTACCCCAGTGGTAATGTGTAGGAAGCTGCTTTTATTTCGAGAATGTATAATTGTACATTTTTGGATTATATTGCGGTTCTGGATCTGACAAATATATAAAATTGTGTCTTAGTTCCACAATTTCATCTATGCGATACGTTATCAGGCTGCGGTTGAATATCAATCGTAGCCTGTCAAGGTATTTTTTGGGAGATTTAAAAATGTTAAACAAATCATCTATACCTTTGTTGACTTTCTATACTTACAAAACGCAATAATTATTGTACCGCTATCCACAGTACCAGCAATGTTACTTGAAACACATTCATATTCTCCGTTATCGTTCTCTGTTGCCTCGCTTCTTGTGTATGTTAACTTTGTTGTGGTGTTTGTCATAATAATAACGCCATCGTGATAGAGATCCAGCTGAGGGACAGGATTGCCATTCCCAGAACAAGTCATTGTAAAAGAACGATCTTTACTATAACTGATATTAATTATTGCATCACCAATATCTTAAAGATGAATGATATAATAATGATAATTATGTAATAATGAATGCCTTTGAGTGGGGATACCAACAACATATTGCATATGAGCTATGGCAAATATAGACTCAGTTGCGATACAAAAATGTGTGCAGCATGTGCGGAATATCATTTTTATTATTCCGCAGGTGAAATATATAATTGAGTTATGATTATAGGATCTTATAGGATAATTAACGCAGAATTTTGTTACATCACAATTGGTTTAATTTAAGGTGTATTAATTATATAAAATGTATTATTATATTATCATTGATATACTTACAATAGTCAAGAGTTATTATATCACTCTCCACAGTACCAGCAGTGTTACTTGCTACACATTTATATTCTCCGTTATCGTTCTCCTTTACCTTATTCCTCGTGTATTTCAACAATGATGTTGTTTCTGTTATGATAATAGTACCATTGTGGTATAGATCCAATCGAGGAACAGGATTTCCAATTCCAGAACACGTCATTGTAAAAGAATGGTCTTTTGTAGAACTTACATTAATTATTACATCATCAATATCTGAAAGGTGAATATTCAAATTTTTTAATTATTTACAGAGACGTACTAAAAAATACTAATATTGTATACAAAACATTCTATTAATCATTATAATTTAATAATGTAGAAAAAAAGGTTCCCCGGAGAAAAGGTTCCTAGGACATAAGGAACTTAAAATGGATTGTACCATTGTCAAAATAGGTGTGTTCAGTGTATAGTGAATGTTGGGAGGACTTGAAAGAGTGCTGGCTTGAACATCATACTTTAATGAAAATACAATAGAAATGCTGTGAATCACTACTAATAATCTGAAAGATCCACTAATCAACTTCAAGT
>JAOTQE010004892.1:0-11265 GCA_025631205.1 Nesometra sesokonis
TCGCACTGGGGTCTTGGAACGAGAAGGTCTCCCCTGGAGAGTTGCCTTGTATTCATTCTGCCGTTAGCAATAATCCTAGCAAGTCTACGGCAGATGCTAGGTGGGGCTAGATTATTTGAATAAATCAAATCAAAATCCACAGTTCCTGTACCTTTTGCTCCGGCACTAGATTTCGCTATCCATACGGAACCTTTTCCATTCTCTTTCATTTCCTTCTGAATTCTTATAAATTCTTCTCTTTCATCCTCCTTCTTTCTGTGTGACTTCATCATTTTCTCTTTTATGCTGAGAGGTTTGCTGTCATCAGGTGTTTCTTCTATTAATGGATGGATGATGAATGAAGTTGGGTACCAATCATGGTGGCAGGTTAGCTGTGTGTGCTGACATGGTTCAGAAAGATATATGGAATGTTCAGGCTGCTCAGGGTGGTCCTCATGCTTAGGTTTCTCATAAGATTGATCTGGGCAAGTTCTCCTCAGCAGTTGTGTCAACTGTACCTTTCTGCATATCTGGCCATTTCCACGGTAATAATTCACAGCCTGTAAAAGACCAGGTTCATGTCCTGCAAAATGATAAAAAGTAGTCATTAAAAAATCATTTAATCATTTATTAAATTATGAATATACCTCTTAGTAGCCAAGTGTATTCAAGACATGTTTAATTAACCAGTGTTCTCCCAATTGAAAAAAAATTATACATCTGTACCTGGTAAATTGGCCAAAAAACGTGACTTTTCCATACCTGCCAACATTTGTACTCTCGAAAGCGGTAGGCCGTCTCATCGTCGCCAAGTTGGTGAAATACAAATACACCGCTTTTTACCTTGATGAGCAAAAAAGAGGTCATTTCGCTCTGATTCCCGATATGGGGAAGTATCTAGGCTAAAATTGCTAACTTTGAATGCGAATTTAATGCGTATTTTCGTGTTTTTTTGGTAGATTTCACAGTTTCCTTGTGTAAATTTTTATTTTGCTATTAAATTTTTAAAAAGCTGTAGGATTTCCATGTAAAAGTGATAGGCGGTAGGAAGTTCGTAAAAGCGGTAGTCTATCGCCAAAATCGGTTGGGTTGGCAGGTATGCTTGTCAGGCATGGCCTTTGGGTTGGAATTTGACCCTACCCTAAATATCTACATAACTAAAGGCTTCTATGAGAATTCCTGTATTCTCTGTAATACTAAAGAGTATAGAGTTCAACAATATAGAGGGGTGGATATAAGTGGGGGGAGGGGAAGTAAAATACATCAATATTATTAACATTGTCATTGTCTGTCCGCCCTCCCCTTTTCCAAATGTCTGCATCCGCCCCAAATATACTGTATATAGTTTAATCAAAATCATATAATTATTTTCAATAAATAAAATTTTTACTGGTAACTTTTACAATTTACCAGTAAATGTAATGGCTAAAACCATACTCGGAAGAGGTAAATTCTCCCTGGAAAAACTGATGAGGGCAACAAATTATTTGGACAAACAGATAAAAACAAGTCGATCCGACAATAAGAGGAAGAAAGCTGCGCATAGTATTGAGAAAGTTAATCGTTAAAACCTTTGTACATGGGTTCAAGCATTAGACTAATTATTATTTGAAGTGTGAAATACAACTACATTTAAAGTGATTAAGCCTAAGCTAGCAGCAATACGGTAGTCGGTCAGTGTCACTCACCAACTGTTCTTGCACTAGCCAGCAAACCTGGGCTAATAGCCCTATTCTCCAAACGCCTAGTATGTACCAGGCAATTGAAGTACAGCTACTGATCAGCTATACAAGCAAGATCAGCGACGGTATGAAGCAATTTTGCGTCGAGCTTACTTTCATAGCGTTAACATCAGCTGCTATGTAAATTTCATATTTCTGCGACTACGCCTGATAGGCGAAAGTCGTAGTAGCCTGAGGCGTTATTCGCAATTTGCATATCATACACAATTAAAAATAATATATTTGTATACAGTTTTAACAGCAAAGTAAGCATTTACAAGTGTATTTGTAATGATATTTTAATTTAATTTTAATGTTTGTTAATATATATTACAAGTTGATAATTAGTTATTCACATTTCGTAGATATTTAATAAAGTGACACCCATACAATGCTGGTAAATAGAAATTATATATGGAAAGAACAAAACGGAAATGTGGCAGAGCCAAGCCAAATGAGACATAAGTCGCAAATGCTAGTTTTCCACAATAGACATAAATTTTAAATATGGTCAATTTTTTCAAAATTTATTTTATTTAAAAAATATACAGTTTATACATTCAACTTTCATACTACCTTAACAATTTTCAGATATATGATAAAAAATGTTTAAAAATGCAATTTAAAATGACCTTGCTTATTCAAGGTATACTGATAAAAAATTTTTAAATGCAGTTTTCGCAAAACTTACATTTTAATTGTTCAAACTTTGATTGTTCATAACTTTGCAAGGAAACATCGTATGAAACTGAATTTTTTTGCATGTTATAGATAATAATGTGTAGTTTTATAATCCATTAAAAAGTTAATTTTCAATTTTCCAACTTATGTCTCATTTGGCTTGGCTCTACCACAAATAGTCGCAAACGTGCGTGACAAGACTGACAGACATTTTTAAAAAGCTATAGTATTTATAGAGACGCTTTCCGTGTCTAAAATAAATGGAGACGAGTCTTTTGTTTATGCTAGTATCTTAGCTTAGGCTAGACCTATTGTATTCGCAGATATGGCTGTTTATCGTACAGAGAGACCAAGCCAGGTAGGCAACCCGAATTCCCCCTCGACCAAACGTATGCCTAGGCTAGGCTAGCCTAAGCCTCGCATCTTTGTACTTACCAATTGTGCCAAATTTTAACCCATTTCTTTCTCCGAACATCAAATGGAATTTTGGTGTATTTTTATTTTTAGCTCGAGTCCATTTTCCCCTCTCTAATAGTAAGTCAGCAACCGCCGTATAAACAGAACTTTCGGGATCCCTAACTACAAAAACTAAGCTCATTATGAGTTCGTTCTCAATCAAAACAAATCAACCAATACTATTCTGCCTACCAACACCAAACATTTGAAAGAAGTACAACTGATCGACCGCACTTATAGAGGGCGGCAGACCGATATTTGTAAATGTCAAGGAATCTGAACTGGTGCCATGAACAGAAAATGTAGAAAAATACAATGAACCATTTAAAGAAATAAAGAATAAATATAATTCGACATCTGTAACTATCACAACAGTTATCTTATCATTAGGCCAAATAAAAAATACTTGAAAGCGTCACAATTTAATTCTAGCCCCTCAGATTTATTTATGACAAAAAAATATTAAAAATGTCAAAGGAATCAAGATATGTAGTAAATGCAATAAACGTATGAATGGGGCGCTCCGGTTAAGCCCCCCCCCCCCCATTATTTGGAAAGCAAAATATATCAAAATTATTAACATTGTAAAAAAAAATATTCAGCAATCACAAGGCAAGAACTGATCTCTTAACACGACCCTGAGGCCGTTTCTGGACATCTAAAGACCAAAATGTCCTGTTCCAAAAGTTTGCATCTGCAAATCCACATTTACATTTGCATCATTACGTAATTGTTGTTTGAAAAACATAAAAACTGTTATGCTCGGTGATCCAATCATTAAAATGTAAATGTGTAGCTCAGTGCAAACTCTCAAATTTTCTTTGATATGCCTGGACATTATGACATCACGACTATAAATGGACATATTATTAAAATATATGGGTAAATCAAAGTTTTTTGTCAAATAAAATTTGATGGATTGAGCTTGTCGATGACCACAGAGGAGTATAAACATCACCACTCTTCAGTGCCAACGTGGTCCAATTTTTCGCTAACCTGAATCTTACTAAGACCAACCAGTTTGCAAATCAACAAGTTTTCTAGTTTAAAATTAGACTGGCAAAAAAGCCCTTTTTCCCTATTTTGCGACCGGCAAAGGATATTGCACTGTCGACCGGTTTAAATCTGAAACAGTTATTGCACCGTCGGCTGGTTGTTTATCTGAAACCGTTATTGCACCGTCGGCCGGTTGTTTAAATCTAAAAGAATTATTGCACCGTACTAGAGTTCCTCATTTGAAGTCTGATAGGAGAGGCTACACTACGTAACTTGTACTTTACAGTACTATATATTTGAATGAAGTGTCAACTTCTCTACTTAAAAAATAGTTGGGTTTGCCTAAGCGTCGAACTTGGGACCTTCTGTTCGACAGTCTGTAGCGCTACCATCTAAGCTACAAATCAGTCTGCCAATATGGGTATCTTTTTAAAACACTTGACCTTAACCCAAAAACTAATGTCAATCTTCCAGGATGCACATTACAATAAATAAATAATCGCCGGCAGGACGGTTCAATAACCATTTTAACGTTTTTGGCTACCTGGCTGACGGTGCAATAACCGTTTCAAGTGTAAATAACCAGCTGACGATGCAATAACGGTGTCAGATTTCAACAACCGGCTGACGGTGCAATAATTACCTTCTTTGCGACCACTTTACCAGTTTTAGATTTTTCAATAGTGTTCATTTTCCCTGCAGGCGGCTCTTAACCATTTTCGAGATTGCCATTGTATGTAGTGAAATGCACCTCGATCCACCACTGGTATATGCAACTATAGAGGTGAATTGTCAAATAGACAGAGTGACAGCAAATAAAGACAAAACTACATGGTCATTTTTTGTTTTGATACAAAATCTGGATTACAATTTTTAATTCAATTCCCATTCCCACTCGGCTTTACAAATAGTATTGAATAAAGTTACCGCCAATTGTACATGGCGCAAATATCTACAAACACAAGATTATGTACAGTGTTAGTTTACATTGCCAGGGTAATTAAATCTTTACAAAAAATAACCAAAAATGTGGTAATATTACTCTTATTAATAAAATAAAAATATTAAAAAATAAGAAAATGTTGGCAACAATACCCATAATAACAATAATAATTAAGATTTTAAATTTAGTGTAGCAAAATAATACCTAAAAGATGAATAACAATTAATAAATGTATCATTTTGCCACACAGTTGAGTCTTGAAAGAAAAATTAAATTGTCATATTTTCAATAAATTATTTTTTATCCTTTACAGAAGGCTAATCGAATCCTCTATAAAATAATCAAAGATAAAAAAAATTTATTGACAATGATAATAATGGCAGAGTACATGGAGTTACACACAAGGACGGGAAACCTGTGGTAGAAGGCATGTAGGTAAAGTCACACCCATGTTTACACTGAGCCTGTCTCCCATCCTATTTTTAAGAAAACGGCAAAGTTAAGAATTTCACCATCTGCTGTAAGCATGAACAAAATATGTAGTATTTTTAAATACCCCCATAAAATTGTAATTTAATTCTACATCATTTTAACATTTTATAAGCTTTTTAAAACACTGAAGCTTTTATTATGGTAAAATAATGTATTAGTCGAGAGAAAAACATAGGGCTAGTCGTCTGCGATGCATAAGCCTGTTTATGTTTTCATGCTCTATTGAGCAGTGAACCCGCACGTCTGCTTTCCCGTTCTGCTGTGTAAGCTCCTTAATAATGTAACCAACACTCCCAAAACCGACCTTCTGGACAACCGTATTACTACTATTAACCAGAGCCCTTTAGAGTGCAAAATTCATGAAATCAAAACAAACATAAATTTTAATCTCTAAACTGGACTATCAGAAAAACCAAATAAATTTGACGTTCCAAAGGGTGTTCGGTTGTGGTAGAGCTGACTGAATTTAAATACATATGCTAGATCTCACCACAAATGAGTCTCATGGTAGGAAAATCCAAAATTTAGTTAATGGTACTCTTCTAACAGGACACAAGATAAGCTGTAATCTACACTTTAAATGATATTCATTAGACCATTAGACTAGTAGATACATGTATGAAAACCTTGTTTTGAGGAAATCGCCAATAAAGCAATCTAAAAGTAAACAAGACTATAAATATCAGAAAATATGGATTAATAACATTTTTCCTGCATAAAACCCAACCTAAAAAGTATTTTATATTGAAATATAGGTACCATAGTACTCATAATTAATCCAAACTAAATTTACCAATAAAATGACTTCCAACCTATTTGGTGATTATCTCAATTTGATCTCAACCTACAATGCGACTCATTTTGGGGCGAGACTTCACATATTATCCATAGTTACTGATAATAGTTCATTAAATGAATAATAAAAAAATATTAAGACATATTATTAACGAGACAAATACTGCTAAGAACATCACCTACTATTTTTCCCTCTAGAATACTTACTAAGGGAATGTTAGTGTTTAATTTTCATATTATATTCTATTACAGACTTTAAAATAAAGACATAAATAATTTCTACAGCCAAATAAGCATCATTCAGCTCCATACATAATACATAAAACAAAAAATATTTTGTAAACAATTTTAGAAGTTGTAAAAATAATAATATGTACATTATGCATTGAACACAACTAATGATTACAATAGTTATATTTAGATATATAACAATGGTTGTTTTAAACAAAATTGTTGAGTTTCATTTCTGCTCGAATCTATTCAGCTAACCACTACAGAAACCAGTATTCATTATATAACCATTTAAAAAATATTAAATTGCGAATAACGGACAGAACACATTGTTATAGAGTTTACATCGCAACATAAATTTTCTTAAATGTTACGAAAATACAAATAAACAACAATACAAAACACTCTATCATTTAAACAAATAGTATATAATGCATGCTGTGCATATACATGTTTTTGAAAAATAGTACATATCACAGAGAGTGTCAACTCATTTATATAAACAATATCATAAAACAAATAAAATATTTATTTATGTGTTTGAACATTTAGTGTTATTTTAGGTAAAGAATATGAATTTCTTTTTTAGTTAGCTTTTAAATTAACATGCATTCACATTCAATGTAAATTATTTTATCAATAATTAGATTGAGTAATGAAGAGGATATATTCATGGTTGGAAGAATGACTGCTCCATTCCATGAAGTGGAGCTAGGGGAAGATTTGGGGGGGGGGGATGGGGGCTCCCTCTATTATTGGCAAAATGTAGATGCGACCCGCCCCCTTATATTAGGGGTGCCGGGTCTAATATTTTTTGTTTGTCAAAACGAAACCGGCAGCCATGCTCACCCGGACCTGGAAAAGGATCCCCCCTTTTGCTGGATCCTGGATCCGTCCCTAGGAGCCAAGTTGAATGAAACACAGTCATCTTTCAAGAAAAAATAAAAATATTCTCTTCATTCAACAAATACGAAACAGTCATAGTGTTATAACATAC
This sequence comes from Nesometra sesokonis, assembly GCA_025631205.1. NCBI lineage: Eukaryota > Metazoa > Echinodermata > Crinoidea > Comatulida > Antedonidae > Nesometra > Nesometra sesokonis. The sequence goes on from JAOTQE010004892.1 coordinate 7,292, forward strand.
CTAAATAGATCCTTTTTTATTTTATTATTGAAATATAAAATTATGCCAAGTCAATATGTATGGATGATTTGAAACTACTATGAGGAAAGGGTTGGTGAATGTAGACATGTGGCAGAGCCAAACCAAATGAGGCACAAGTTGCAAATGCTAGTTTTCCACATTAGGCTGAAATTTAAAAATGGTCAATTTTTTTTTAAAATCTTATTTTATCTAAAAAATATACAGTTCATACATTCAACTTTCATACTACCTTAACATTTTTTAGATATATGATCAAAAAATGTTTTAAAAATGCAGTTTTAATTGACCTTGTTTAGTCAATGTATACTGATAAACAATTTTCAAACAGTTTTCACAAAACTTACATTTTAAATGTTCGAACTTCGATTGTTCATAACTTCGCAAGGAAACATTGTATGGAACTGATTTTTTTCATGTTAAAGATAATTTTTAGTTTTATAATCTATAAAAAAACTCAATTTTCAATTTTTAAATTTTGCCTCATTTTGCTTGGCTCTGCCACATATATTATTACTAAAACACTATGCGTGAACTTCAGGTGTGAAGTAGAATTGAGCTTACATTTTGAATGGAACTAAATGTTCATTATGGCTGTAAAATGGTATTAAGGTGATGTGACCAATTTAATGATAAGGTTCTATTCAGATGTTTATATTTAGTATTATATAATTTATACACTAAATTATACATTAATTTGTTAAGTTGATACTGTGTATAGTCACTCCATTAAGACAATAAATTCTTCAATCTTTCTTCAATTTTTAAAAAAATATTTCAAGAACCAAATCTTTAATAATTTATGATATGATTATCATTGGTACATATTTGATAATTTAATCTCATTTGCATGCATACATTATTAAACAGCATTAAATTACATAAATAAATCAGATACATCTAATGTCAAATTTTTAGTTTATAAACATTCTATCATTTATTTTCTATTACTTATTGATAATTATTAATTATCATTAAATTGTTTGATCAAGGAACTGCAACATTTGTTGCTTCCTGGTTTGATATATGCATCATCGTATCCATTTAAAATTGTCTTCATATTTGCATTTAGTTCTTGCATAATTGATTTATTTAATATATTAAAATTGTTGTTTAATGTTGATACACATAAATATTGTGTTGGAATGTGATTGATGACTGATTGATTCTAGATTATTACAACATGAAAGACGTAATATTCAACGTTCATTAATATACGTAAAGTAGTTCTTTTAGGTTATGTTCATTTTCACGGATTAAGGATATGCTCAGATTTACGGCTTAAGCAGAGCTTAGCATAAGCAAGGTGTAAGCTAATCTGCAGTGTAACGACCAATGTGTTCGGACACAAGTTGTAGCACAAGTCATAAGTGATTTTACAATTGCCACCAGTGGGTTTTTTATGACCAGTGATCCGTAATTGATTGGCCAATGCAGACCAATTGCAAATTGTGACTGGTCAACGTGTAACACAACGACAAAACCATTTAGGTGTATGAGACGTAGCTCCGTAGCTTATGCTAATCTAGGGTTTGCAGGAAGCACAAGTTATGCTCCAGATTACTGGCCTACGCTAATCACCAGCTAGTTCAGACACAAATAATCGTATGCCGCGTATGTTACACTCCACTTAATTGTTAAGTCTTAACATAACTTAAGACTAGTGTAACATAGCCAGCATACAATGTGTCGAAACTAGCCTGGGGGAATTTGTGACGGTGGATGTTTTTAGATCCAAGTGAGGTTCTGAAGTTAGACTTTGTGCAGACATAAAATTGTAAAAAAACAATGAAAATAATTTTATAAATATTTTCTTTTACAAGCATCAATGGATTCGTAAATATTTAAATAATTTTAACCTTTTAACCTATTATATGCTATTAAATATGATATTACTAATGTTTTTAATACATTTCTAAAGTCCTAAAATTAAGTCTATTTTAGTGGCATATATTATTTATTTTTACTTGCTTTGATCATATCAACACTGGCTAAAATGTCGCAAAAGTACTATGAATTTCTAAGTATGGGAACAACAAATCTAAATCAAGTAAAATGCTAATAAAAAAAATATTCATAAACAAGAAAAAAGGTCGTTTTAGATCTGTTTGGACTTGAGGCAGTGTGAAAGTTAACTATTTTAATTACTGGCCATAAACTCCATAATTAAAATGAGTACATTATTAGTGTTTCAATTTTAATATCTATATTTTAACAGAGCAAATTGGATCTGCAAGGCAATTTTAAAAACTAATTAATTATTTTTCATTAATAAATTAAAGAGAAGGAACAAGATTTTAATTTGAAATATAATTATCTTTGGTTAGCATTAAATCTCCTCTAGTCAAGGTTAATAAATCACACACTATCATAATCTACTTTACCAACCATGATTTGTTGTGAGAATTTTGAAATTTTGTGAAATTTTTTTCTTTTCCTGAAATATTTAAATACTAATTGCTGATAAAAATTCATCGGTTTTCATAGATATAATTATATGTGAAAGTTCTTTGAAGTAAAACCAAAATTATTCTTACTTGTATACGTTTTGTTGACTCTTAGTCAACATCGTCAGTACGATCATGTCTAGTTTTCAGATTTCTTTTTTCCTCCTGGTGTTTTTGGCGTCATAATTTTGGTTTTACTTCAAAGAACTTTTACATATAATTATCTAAATACTAATTTTAAGCTCAGTCCAGACTATCAAATTTTAATTGACAAAAACAAAAATAATGATATCCCTATAAGTTATGGTAATGATGACATCACACCATGACTATACTATTTTTGTCAAATAAAATTTGGTATCCTCGATTGAGATTTAGATAATTGCCATAAGGTAAATTTTATCTTCTGACATACAGTACACTTGTAATTACTAATTCGTATCTCTTTTTAAAATAAATTTTATTCCTTTTTTATTTAGTTTTTAACATTATTATGAATGTTTTACCTACAGATTTTGCTTTTTTGTGGCTATCATGTTTAAGTTTTATACTTTTTAACTTTGAAATACTATTAAGCTGGAATTTCTTTTTATGTTTCATGAAGACAAATCAAATTTCTTTAAATTTGATTCTAACAATCAACGCTATACACGGTGTATCTAAGCTTCATAATCAACTTGGTTTAGAAAGGATGGCGTAGATCTCATCCCGTAAGTGGCGAGAAAACTTGCCGTTAGGTATGACACAGAAAAAAAATATCCATACTGTAATTGCCAAGTTACTAGAAGTTGGACTGACTGAAAAAAGCTCAGACATTGATTTAGTACATTACTTTTAATAATGTGAGCAAACAGAATTAACCAAAACACAATTGACCAGCCCCTAAGCAAACTCAGAGACCTATTTAACTACCACATTATTAGCTTAAAGAAAGCTTTTACTCATATTTAAATCAAGTATATTCTCTTTCATAATCAAACAAGTGATGCATATATTTTTTATACATATCTTGATTTTAAATGATTATTCATGATCGGGACAAAAACATTCCTAAGTTGATTATTACTGACAACTGATTTACTAATAACCTATGCATGATGTATACTTCTAGACATGATTCTAAATTTGCAATTGCTGGGAAAAATGTTAACAGGTTCTCTGCCCTTTATGTAATATCTCATCCAACTGCATGTGTTCGCCAAGCCACGGACAATAATTCACATTTTTTTAAATGAAATAAATTCCTTAGAATTTCCTCTTGCCCGATCAGATTTCATGTTGCCACCTACACGGTTGAGGAATTGTGAATATTTTAAAACAGATTAGAATAATTTAATATTGTAATACGACATTCTTATTGTATAATATAAGATCCACTGATTAATCATAAATAGAATACAAGTACTGAAACTCCAAAAAAAATGGAACTTAGAGGCCTTAGTTGATTCTACGTTTCGTTCTTTATTAGAACTTTGTCAAGAATGACAATGTTCTAATAAAGAACGAAAC
>JAOTQE010004903.1:0-11264 GCA_025631205.1 Nesometra sesokonis
GCTTGTATGCCAAAAATTAACACGATTTGCCTCCAGCACCTTAAATAAGCATCTTTTTCCAAAATTTGCCTAGTCTAGTATGTTTGTATGTATTTGTTTTACTTAAATGTTTTATTTACAGTATTCATTTTATTTGTTTTATTTTATGTGTATTTGTTTCATTAATATACTGTATTTGTTTTGTGTATTTATATTTATTTCATTATTTGATTTATTTTTTTTATTTATTTAAGTTAAGTTTATTTACTTATTCATTATTTACCTTATTTGATTTACTTGGTTTTAGTTATTTATTTGTTTTATGTAATGATATAATTTTGACTACATGTGTAGGTTTTAGAGATTCAGTCTAGCCCATGAATAAGGAAGGTTCTATGCCTATTTGTTTGTTTTATTTTTTTCATTTATTTACTTACGCCGGCGTAGAGAATACCAGCTTGACTCTGGGCCAGCCTACTGTACCTCACCAACAGTGTCTAGCATTCACAGATGATTAAAGCTTACACCTGTTAAAACATACTGTATACCACATTACACATTCTGGAAGCATATGACCTGTAGATATGATATCACAGGTCATCAAGGTTACCAGTAACTTGTGATGTCATCAATTCGTCATCTACATTTAAAAAACGCGATTTTTAAATAATTACATCATATATATGCAAGGTTATCTAGGTAATTGGCCGCCGATTTTCTTCGAAATTTCAATATGTTGTAGATGATGTAATTGTCTACGAGAAGTTTTTCATCTTTTAAAATTGATGACGTCATCAAAGAACAAACTTTGATTATATGGCAAGATATGGATATTGCGCTTATCCATTTTATGTTTTACCTGAACTTTATACTGTATCTTTTGACTTACTTGTTTGTGTCACTTTTACTTATTTTTGATAACAGGCAACATAACAGGACAAAATTACCAAATTACATTTACAATCCGCCAATTATATTGCGTAATGTGTGGATCAGCTAACTCGTCAAAAGTGATGAGTTTATGTCTAGTTCAAGTTGCAATTGTTATTCAACCATTGTAGCCTTTTCTGCTTCTTTTCGTATCTCTAACTCAGTTTCAGCTCTCTTCTATCCAGACTCCAGTTTTGTTTTTTCCCAATCCCTACTTCCCTTATACATCTCTGGGTTGTTGTGAGGTGTACTTAAACACAACAACACGTTTGCTTTTAAAGCGATAGGCCACCTTGGTCAATTCATATGCAAATAATATCAAAACGTATTGTGTTAAGATTACTTATGCAGCTTGCTACAACTCTATTGAAAATGTAAACTTGAACGTGATACATAGATTACCCTATTGGTTATTATGTTCAAGGCTGGTGGAATTGTTCTGGCTGGTCAGATATTTGCTGGACCACGTTTTGACAAATTTAAAAGAAAACCTTAAAAAATGTAATATAATGTGGACTCTACAACTTTGCCTGACCACTTTTATAATGCTTCCACTGCTGTTTCTATTGAATGTAAAATGTATGCTTATTATAGAACATTACATCATCTACTGTATATATCAGGCTTACATGGTTTTGTGGCTCACGATTTTTTATCAACTACAGTTTTTCTGGATTAAGCCGCCAGGAAAGCTCATTGAATATTCATGGTATTTAAATAAAAAAACACTGCCAGTGTGGAGAATTTATCATTGACCAAATAAATCACATCATGCTTTGCACAACAGTGCCTCCCTCATTTGATGCAGTATTTGTGAGAAACATGCAATTGAACAAAACAAATTTGTTGAAACAATGCTGTTACTTTGTAGTGCATCTATAAAATAGAAGTCTATTTTTTAAAAGTTGAAAATATATATAACGGACACACATGCTTGCAAAAGGCTTTATAAAGAAGCTGTTATGAGTCTTAAAAAACAGTTGTAGGAGGACAATTGTGTTCTTATCTGTACTGATTATCACAACCATGCTGTTCAATGAAAACATTTTATTTTAAAGCCTTCTAGGAAATGTAGTATTTATGTTATGCAAACAATGGCCATCAGGTTTTGTTACTATTATATACTATATGAACTGTTAGTTTTGCACATTAAATGCGTTCCCAAACAATGCTATAAGGAATTGAGCAATACTGGGTCCAGACAATTCATTCATGACACTTTTTCAAGATATTCATATAAGTACTGATGAAAGCCTATCCTATGGTAACAGTAGTATAGTCCTGGGACATGACTAACTTTGACTTGAGTGGACACAATAGCTAGATGTTAAAGATATATGATAGACGCTAAAGGTAATTAATACAATGTGTGTACATTTATTTGTACGGTTTGTACCATATTTCATACGATTTTAATATACTGTATTTAATTATTTTTTTTATTTTCAGGAATTGACAAAACGTGAAGTAGAATATATTAGTCTTACAAGAGATACAACAGAAACTGATTTAAAACAACGGCGTGAAATTCAAGAAGGCAATGCATTCTACATTGATCAGGTTACTTGGCACTTATTTAATAGCAGTTTTGGATTCTTACCATAATATATACAAAATATTCCCACCACAGACATTCCAACCCCGGAATGTCTAAAAGCGAGACATGTTGATCTAAAAAGCGTTACATTATTTTTTTTTTTTAATTTATCATGTGTGTCATTCTGCTTTGCTTATAGTGTGCTGTGCGTGCAGCTGTGGAAGGGCGTGTTTTAGTTTTGGAAGGAATTGAGAAAGCTGAACGGAATGTGTTACCTGTCTTGAACAATTTATTAGAGAATCGTGAAATGCAACTAGAGGATGGTCGCTTCCTTGTTTCTCCTGAAAGATATGATAAACTATTACAGGTACTAATGTTTACCTTGTTTACTATGCTTGTGGATGTACATGTCTGATAGAATATTTTACTGAAGGGGATAGTCATTTCGCTGCTGTCTCTTTTTCCACTGAGATCAGCTCTTCCAATTCCATTCTCTATCTATAACCATCCATCCTTTCATCAATGAGGAGCTTTTGAAAGTCATCTTTTATATAAAAACCAGAAATGACAGCGTTTTTTGTAATCTTGTTTAGAAATATATATTTAGTAATATCCAGTTAAGTTTTACACCAAAGAAAATGTCATGTTAATTCCTAAAAGCAGACCAATGGAATGTGGATTCTATTTGTTTCTTAGAAGGCATAATAACATTAGAATCACCGATTACTGGAGTCCATAACCCTATCTCGGCAGCAAGTTTAAATAATGCTATTCATTACCCTCGCCCCATTGAGGTGTGGAGAGGGTATTTCAATGAGCTCCATCTGTGTTTGTCTGTCTTTCTGTCTGTCTACATCCATATTTCAAAAACTATTGGCCCAATTACTTCAAATTTTCAGACAATGTTAGAGTCCTCCTTGAATAAGTCCTTCCCAGGTTTGGTACCGATACACCTTACCATATGAATTCTGGAATCTAGTCATGTTGTGTCTCCTTCCCTCTATTTTTATGAAAATAGAAAGTTTTTCAGGTGAATAAGGAATTCTTACCCACTAAACTTGTTATCTAAACCTAGCCTTGATTATAGGCAGTTAAAATAAAACATTCCATTAACCTTTCTTCTCTCTGATAATAGTTGTAGTGCGTTTTAGTTTTGCATTTATAATATTGAGCTCTAAGATATCACAGTAAGTATTATTATTACTATTACCCCGCCCCACTCAAGTGGGAGAGGGTAATGCAGTGAACTCTGTCTATTCCTCTGTCTGTTATTGGGGCAGGAATACTACACAAGGTGATAGGGAAAGATTACAAAGGTTTATAAATAGATTTGGGAGGATTATTGGTTCAGAACTACAGTTGGTGTACTCGGTCTACGAAGAGCAACTGGTCAATAATTGAAAATACCAATATTCGGATATATGCAGGGTAAAACTATTTACCCTAAACAATTTACATAAAAACAATACTTGAATACATAAGCTGATTTTAAAATAAAATTTTATCAATTAAAATTAAGGCCGTATCATACTTTAATTAGCGAAGTGTCGGCCCACCCAGATTATGGCAAGCATTCAAAATTGTATAACCATCGGGACTAAAGATAAAAGCAGGCGTCAATCCATCCCTGGAAAGAATTAACCACTTCTTAATCACGTTCATATGTAGATTATCAAGATCACTCAACTGTGTATCTGTAATTTCATGCACAGTTAAGTGATAACTTAGTGATGGGGCGTAGACACATTGAAAAAGATTAAATATTCTCAAGTCTGACGTTTCAGTATTTTTGCCTCTACTAACATTCCAAATACCAAAAAGGTGTATTTTTCCCTAAAATTTGCATATCACTGCCAGGAAGTTCAGTAATTGTTATGGATTGTCAATTTCAAACATTTACTCTATTCAGTTGTGTTTTATTAGTGTTTTAAAGAAAATAAACATTGTACATCAATTTTTCAGGATCACACAAAAGAAGAATTAGAATCATGGAAACTAGTACGTGTGAATGAAGACTTCCGTGTTATAGCATTAGGATTACCTGTACCACGTTATCATGGTAATCCATTAGATCCCCCGTTACGTTCACGTTTCCAAGCACGTGATGTTAACCCTTTACCATTTAAGGTATGTTTTGTTTTATGATTTTAATATTGTTTAAAAATATTTATTTAGGCCATTCCCATTTGCAAGATTTACATGAAATACTATAAAAGTGTCTAATCAACATCAATCAATTGACAATGATATTCGTTTTTAAAGACTGTTTATTTGTTTATTGATGGTATATTTATGTAATATTGAATGGCTTTGAGGGGGATACCAAAAAATATTATTTGAGCTGTGGCAAAATATTGAACGAGTCAAAAACGAGTTTGATATGTTGCTACAGCGAGTACAATATTTTCGGTATTCCCCGAAAATAGGCATTCAATTTTATAATTATCATTCAAAATAACTTGTAAGTACCGATTTGTCAGGGCTTAGCTTGTTTCAGGCCTAGCCTAGGGCCTAGGCCCGCCGCGATGGCGACCAAGGCCTAGCTAGCCTACGTCTTCAAAATTAAAGTCCATGTCCTTTCATGAAAAACATAAGCAGCAACTCTTGTAAGTTTCTTTATTAATTAGTAATTCTTCATAATCAACAATAGGTAGTCAATTGTGCGAAACGCCGAGTTTTAACAGGTAGTTAAGCCTAGCTACCTCTTTGCAGTAAAAAAATTCTCTTGCATGGCGAAGTGACGCCATCGACTAATATTGTACTATGCATAGTTGGATACTACATAGTATTTAATCACTCAAAAAGGCAGAATTGAATAATAATACTAGATACTGTACTATATCTTCACACCTGTTTTACTTACTAAAAATTAATCACAAGATTCTTTGACGTTTTTGAATGAAAATCACAACATTTATAGGTTTATTAAAGTTTTGTTTTTGCTGGTGAAAAAGTTCCCTAAAACTGCACTGAAAGTTGTTGGAATGATTGAATTTCGACAAATTTGTCAGCATCACTTACTTGGTTCTATTCTCTGTTGAACACTATTAACATTTGTAATTTTAGGATCACCTAGAACTGTTAAGAGAATCCTCGCCAAATCTACAGTCAGATCAGTAAGTATTCAGTTGATTTCACTATTTCACCGTATTGAATAAGATCAATCTAATTGACTAAGGATCTGGATGAATAAGGACAATCTGGTTGAATAAGGATAATCTGATTGAATAAGGCAATTTGTTTGAATAAGGACAATCTGTTTGAATAAGAACAATCTGATTAAATAAGAACAATGTTATTGAAATAAGGACAATGTGATTGAATAAGAACGATCTGATTGAATAAGGCACTCTGATTGAATAAGAAAATTTGATTGAATAAGGATAGTGTGATTGAATATTGACAGTCTGATTGCATAAAGACAATTTTGATTGAACATGGCAATCTGATTGAAAATGGCATTCAGATTCAATAAATCTGATGGAATAAAGTCAATCTGATAGAATAAGGGCAGTGTGATGGAATATAGAAAATCTGATTAAATAAGGTCAGTCTGATTGAATAAGGATAATCTGATTGAATATAAACCATCTGATTGAATAAGGGCAATTTGATTAAATAGACCAACCTGACTGCAAATGACACTTTTGGTTGAATAAGGACAATCTAATTAAATAAGGACAATCTGATTGAATAAAGACAATCTTGATTGAATATTGAAAACACAATTTATATGTAAAAAACAAAAATTGTTTAGCGCAATTCCTAAATTTATTTGTTTCAGATTTCTTTGTAAGAGATACTTTCTTTATTTCAGAGCTTCCAAGATTTTGTCCTTTGCTACTACACTCATATCAAAAGAATCTACCTCACTAGGACTTCCAGACTTTCCAATGGATAATCTAATTAGCATAATTAAGATCTTGGTAAGAGTACAAATACATTTGGTAAAATGTGGCATTTCCAATCAAAATCAGATATAACTCGACTTTGTGTGATACTTTTGTACAACATATTTTATCCATTAAAACACTAGTTAAAGAAACTAGCATAAATTAAAAATGTTTCTACAATCAAACTTGCCTAAGTCGAATCCAATGACATTGAACAAACAAATTTGACGTTGGCAATATTTAATGGAAAACTCATCAATCTGGCATGAAAAATAAATTTCACTTTGGTGGAGTCAAATTAGGTAAGTTTAACAGTAGTCGGCCTTTTGCTGTGAAAATTTCTGAAGCTGCAGATTAATAATTAATCATTTCCGTTTTGATTTAAGATTCATTTAATGTGTGTTTACTAACAGAAATTTTATATAATAAACAGTTTAACTATGTTTATACACTTCCCATTGATTGATTATTCATTTGATTGATTAATTTATCGATGATTGATTGATAGGGGATTGATTGATTGATTCATTGAGGATTGATTAATTGATTGATTGATTGATTGATCACTTGATTGAGGATTGATTGATTGATTGATTGAAGATTGATTGATTGAGGATTGATTGCAGATTGATTGATTGCAGATTGATTGATTGATTGAGGATTGATTGATTGCAGATTGATTGATTGCAGATTGATTGATTGCATATTGATTGAGGATTAATTGATTGATTGATTGGTTGGTTGATTGATGGATTGATTGAAGATTATTGATTGATTGAAGATTGATTGATTGATTGATTGAGAATTGATTGATTGATTAATTGATTGATTGATTGATTGAGGATTGATTGATTGCAGATTGATTGCAGATGGTTGATTGCAGATTGATTGATTGCAGATTGATGATTGATTGAGGACTGATTGATTGTAGATTGATGATTGATTGAGGACTGATTGATTGATTGCAGATTGATTGATTGATTGAGGATTGATTGATTGAAGGGTGATTGATTGATTGATTGATTGATTGATTGAGGATTGATTAATTTATTTGATTGGATTGGGGTTTTGGTTTGGTTTGATGTGTTGATTGATTCAATATTTTATTAAGGAATTACTAACAATATCATCATGTTCTTATTTTTTTAGAATTCTGTGCCAAATTCATCAATTCAAAGTGTGCTTCATCAATTGTATCCATATCAAGTAATGCTTGCTAAGGAAGGCCAAACTGCTGTAGTTGACATGTTACAGGTTTCTTGTTCTTTTTACATTTTCTCTATACATCTTTTTAACTTGCTATAATGCTTGCATTTGATTCTTTTAAAGTTTTTCATAAAATATGTCATAAAAATGAAGTACTTGTGAAATCTTGTGATCATTTTTCCAAGAAATTGCGACCATACAATTTTTTTTGTACAGTGGTATAGAATATTTTATGAGGTGAAAATGGGATGTTCTATTTAATAGGATAAAACAAAGTTTTAATGGAACACCCATCTTTCACAGGTTTTTATACTTTCACTTTGTATACAATCTGGTATATACATTGTACATTTCACCCGCAAGGCAGTTCCTAGCCTAGGCTACCCTACTTAGTCCTTGGGTAGGTCATATACACAACAAATTAGTAACTGGTACAGTACTATTATTTGCATGCTTGAACTGACAAGCAAACCACCAAAAATAGTTCTTAAAGCTATTGCCGGTTGATTTATGATAACAAATTACTGAAAATTAATAAATGAAACAAGAAGATTTGATAGAATATAGATCCACAAATTTATCATATGATTGCTGCATTTTGATTAATGTAAACAATTTTAATGTTATATTACAAGTCAAGTTCAGAGACCTATGTTATATTAAACAAGCAGGTTTACATACATGTTATGTACTGTATATAAATGTTCTTTGTATAATGTCAGGTTTTGGCCAAAGATTTGCAACTAATTCCATAATTGAGTATTTGTGGATTTTTTTAAAAACCAGACTGAATTAGTGTTTCATATGCTACTTAAATATATGTATTTACCAATCAACTTTTTTATACTTTTTTCTCTCTACTATGATATATTTTTACCAATCAACTATTATATACTTTTTTCTCTCTATTATGATTTCCTATTACCAATCAACTATTTTATACTTTTTTTCTTTATTATGATATCCTATTACTAATCAACAATTTTATACTTTTTTTCTATTATAATATCCTATTCTCTATTATATGACACCTAGATAGATTCCTGCAATCTGATTGGTCGATCGTTATCGATCATTTGGCCCATTTCATGGTGACGTCATGAATCATGCAGTTTTGGATCCATTTACCATGCAATTTTCGATCCATACGTTTTGCTCTATTGCACGCTGGCCGAGACGTGAAAACACTCGCATATGGTAACATACATGTATGATATGCGAAAATGACCGCGCCCCGCTCAGCTGCACCGTATTAATTTTGTACTGCACTAGCGCTAGCGCTATCACGTGCATGATCTATGTAACCTCTGGCATGGTTGGTAAACAAACATGGCGGGAACGGGGTTTGTGTTGATGACAGGATTTAGACAAATTAATCGGCAGTGCTGATTCTGCAAACACAAAAAGACAAATTCAGTACGCCATAAACCGTCTGGATGTATTTGTAATATTGGCTTTACATGTAAGAGGTGTCATATAAAACAAATAATGAATGTTTTTTCATTCGTGCGATGGACAGAATATTTCATTTGGTGAAAGATGAAATTATCCATTCAACTAGGCTACGCCCCTCATGGAATGGATCATTTCATCTTTCACCAAATGAAATATTCTGTCCATCGCACTCATAAACATTTCATTATTTGTATATTATTACTTTACATATTATTAAAGGCTTATTGGCAGCAGGTGTACACAGTGGTTATGTTTCAGACTTCCAGTCTGAAACATACATGACCAGTGAGGTCAGGGGTATCAGGCTCACTTTGGTGGTTGTTTGTGTTCCTGGGCAAGACACTTTACCAATGTAGCCTCTCCCCACCCAGGAGTATTAGTGGGACCTTGGAGGTACAAATGCCATATATACTGATCACAGCTGTATCATTATGGAATGGATTGTGTTCCATAGGTATTTGTCCTCATGACTGGGGATAATAATTTGTGAATCCATGGCAGTAAGCACAATATGAATGCCACATATTATTATTATTATCATTATCATTATGATCATTATCATTATTATTGTTTTTGCTATTGTTATCTCTTTTTTGTAGAAATTTGAACTACTGGAGGATAAGTATGGAAAGGTATCTCATTGCAGTATATCAAACATACAGTGCAATCCATCCGAAAACAATGCAACTGTTACTATGCAAAGTCAGGGAGTCAAGTTTGATGTTACCATGGCAATAGGAAGCCAGACACCATCACCTGAGAGTAACTATATATCTGTACCATCACATGATCATCTCCTAGCAGACATGATGATGTCGCATAGTGTCAAGGATTTCTGTCTAGTGGGACCAAAGGTTTATTTTTTATTTTTTTAAATATTTTGTGCCATAAAACCAAATGCTCTATGATTTATTAATTATTACCATTTTATATTGAAACTGCAATTGTTTGTTATTTTTGTATACCATCACCATCAATGTTTAACTCTTACTGACCGTGCTGTTTAAACTACACCCCATTGAATTATAAAGCAATACTGTGTTTATTTTTAGGCAATATTGAAAAATATTACCTTTGATGGGAATTCAGCCCCTGCAGAGCCTCAAACAAGGAAGGAAATCATATAGCCATCTTTTTTTGGGTCTAGAATAAAACAATTCCTTAACTTAAGTAGTGATAATAATTGGTTTAACGTAAATTGTTGAAGAAGATTATAATGGTAGTATTAATGAATAGTATTAATAAACCTGCATCATAAATTACTTACGTCAGAGTTTATTTCTCTTAAGCCTCTTTCACACAGAAAATACCGCAATGTTACCATAACCATGCCGGCATTATTGCCGGTCTAAACCTTTTCTCACAGACGGTCAAATTCCAGTACGGAACGGTGTCCTGTGTGGAAGGGTCCGAGCGAAAGGCATAAAATTTGCAGTTTTAATAATACAGTTTTCCAACTTTGACTCTTGTTTAGTTATGCTTCACTGCGTAAGCAGGCATTACTCACTGGAACCTTTCAAACACATCCTGCCTAAGGCAGTGACGGTAATATAACGGTAATTTGTCTAGGGTCTGAGGCAGTCTAATGAATGCCGACACTGTGCCGGTATTGAATGCAAAGTACCCTTTCACACTAAATCCGGCATTCGCGAATTACCGCAATATTCCCAGTTTACTATTCGGTGTGAAAGGAGTTTTTCTTTAAGTACCTGTTACCAACTACAGGTTGGAAATCCGGCATGTGCCGTCTGAGTTCATTATTGAACCAGATACTGTAATAAGGAAACTATATATGGCTACTATGAATTTACCTGTGGTATTGCTATGTTGCTATACACAATTTTTAATTCAAACCTTACAGAAAGATTTGCTCCAATAATTTGGAAATCTGCTGATGTTATACCAATACCTAAGTTATCAAATGCCAAGGTTATTGAACTTGAAAAGTAATTGAAAGATTCTGAGTAAATTTTCAGTTACACTTGGAAATGACCCTAAAAACAAACAATTGATTAAATTTTGGTGAAGAACCATAGTCGCATGCGCCTGCTGGAGACTCCTAAAAACTTATGGTGGCCAGTGTACTATGTGTAGTGGGGATTCTCGCTAAACTGATTTTTCGTAGAAGGAAGTGACTGACCAGATCACAGTCACTTCATTGTTAGTTTCTACACATTGTTCTTAATCATCAAATCAAATCAAATCGTATTTATTTGATCCCAAACAAAGTACAAATTACAATAATCAATATACTGAAAAAAAAA
>JAOTQE010004914.1:0-22977 GCA_025631205.1 Nesometra sesokonis
GACATAATTTATGTCGAAATATTGAATCTTGTCATGATGGCGTGTATCTCATTGCTTGGAGTATGCATTATACTTTCCTACATGATAGACTACTGTAATGTTATTTATCAATTATGTCACTTTGTCACATAAATTGCCTGAGTTCTGACTTTAAAGGAATGTACTGTAATTTACTGCAGAAACATTTTTTTCATTATTTCATGGGCTGCTTCACATAATTTTGGAATTTTTCGGAAAGTGTAGTCTGCCAAACACATGCTCTAGAAGAAATATGCGCTGTGTAAAATTAAGCATACCACAATTGACCAACCCTTGAGACAGAAACATTACTGCACTTACTAGCTTAATTAGAAAGTGTACTAAATATGATTACATAAATTCATAACACAAGAAAAAAACAACAAATGTGTTTTGTAAATCGCAATCAACCAAACAAATTTTAAAGTTATTAAAATGTTTTAAACCTGTAGGTATTAGTGCTTGTTTAAATTCATGAATTGCATTATTACATTTTCAACAACAGTACTGTATAAAACCCAAACCACTTGTCTGAATATATCCCGAATCTAAATCTGAATTAATGAATTCAGATGGCATGTGTAAACATACTACATGTATTGATATTTTTTTTAGGGCCTGTTTCTGCTTCCAAAAAAAATAGTATGTCATACTGTATTTTTAAAATACGGTAATTTGTAAAAAAAATGGGCGCACTAAAAAAATACAGTAATTATAATGTTGTGGACAAAATATGGTATTTCGCAAAAAAAAAAAAACAAGGTATTTTTAACCCATTTCTGCTGCCATTAAAAATACCATATCTGTTATTAAGAATTTGGAATGGACATGTCCAAAAAACAGAATAACTGCAAGTTGAAAGCCCTGTGGAAGCAATCAGCATCACAAAATATAACACTCGGATGTCTAGGAGAAACAGTGAAACCAATTCCCCCATTATGAGTTATTAGATGGATTTTTTTAATCTACTTCATTGTGACTTTTAAAGAAAGCCCATATAAATGAAATAAAAATTAAGACGCCCTTTACACAAACCAAGTTTATCACATCACTCAGCCACAACAAAAGTACTCTATGCACATTACTCACACAGGTCAATCCAACTCCTGGCAAACGAAATGCTTTTTGGGTACTACAAAGGATACTGTACTTTTTAACTGGACTACCCAAATAGTATTTTCAGCAGAAACGGGACACTGAATTTTTGATATTTTATACACTATTTTCTATATTATATTTTGAGTTTTGAAGCAGAAACTGGCCCTTAATACGCAGATCTGTGAACTAACTGCTCAAGGTTGTTTTGCTAGTTTCAATAATAAACTTTCCAAAGATCATTTAAAATGGTTGATTTCTTTATTGACCTCAGTGCAGAATGCTTAAGATAATGGGGTTCAATATGTCAATGTTTGACTTGGCTTGACAGTCTGGTTGAAATAAAATGGTTTGCCACTGGGGTAACAATAAAAGAATGGCTGATGATCAGTCATGTGGAACCAAATTAAACTAGCAGTGGTGTTAAGTCCAGCAAAAATTAAATAGTTTTTTTTAATTTTTTTTTTAACGGAAACTGTTACTGTTGTTTAATTTTTTACATGCAGTACTAAAAAATTTAAACGCTTTATTTTTCTCAATCTGTAGACTGGAATCCTAACTGTAGGACATGAACAATAATATGAAATTATTACTGCAAAAATAAAAAAAAAATAAATTCTCTTCTCTAAAAATAAAATGAGTTAGAAATTTCTTATTAAAAATTACTTTATAATATTCGGTCACATAGAAGCATTACAAAAAAAATGTTTATAAAAATATGTGATTTTTTTTTATAAGCGCTATTGTTGTATTTTCCACATAAAATAACAACAATCATAGACTACAAAACAGTTAACACAAAAACAGTGTATTACCATTACAATTATAGTATTACATGCTAATCATACATTGCAGAACCTTGGAAATTAGCAATTCAAATTATGATACTATTCACAATTCAATCAATAACCACAACAATATAAACCTAAAAAGCACTTAATAGAAAACATGCCATAAACAAATAAGTCATAAATCATGCAAAATATTATTCATGTACAAAAATGTATACAAAATCAAAGTGAATAAGAAAATATCCAATATTATTTGTGATACATACTACAATTCCAGGCTTGCTGTGTTAGTTGTTCTTCAATAAAATATTTTCCACTATAAAACATTGATTATAAACATGTGCCTATACATGTTTATTACACAAGAGCTTTTATTGAATGGCATTGGTAGTTAAAAAAGTGAGATAACACTATTCAAGCAAATGACTAACCACACAGCATTTCAATCCAGTTAAAACCGGTTCTAACCAGTTACAAGCAGTAATCCAAGTGCAATTCAAGTGAAAGTCAATAAATAATACTTGGCATTCAGCCAATCTCAATGCTATGAGCTGCTGGTGGCTTCAGTCAATAGCAATTTAAATAAAGCTATGCCCTAATGAGATGCGGGGAGTTGTCGCGCAATAAATGAGAAAGAAACATGACCTATCAGTATCGCATCATTTAATAATCTTTCTCATAACGTTTCAATGATGAGCAATTTGTTTTGACTATAAAGTGACAGAGCTTAATTATTACACTGGCAGTATATTGAGGAAAATTTAACCTTACTAATTTCTTTCACTCCTAATGATGGCATTAACATGTGTTGAAATAATTAATCAAAAGAATGGCATCTAGCATTTCAATTCTATACATTATACTTGTCTTATCTGAAATAACCCTTTGTTGTTATTCTTGGAGTGTTTACTTTAAATAAGGAAACTCAAATAATAGGGCAAAAAATGTTCTGATAACAATCAATTCAATTAGGTGAATCAGGTAATGGCATAAAACTGTAACTGTATGATTGGTTGAAACCAGAATAAAGCAGAGTAATATGCATGGAATGTGCATGCCTTGACCTATTAAACATTGGGAATCAAATTGCACTGCAGTGAATGAAATTATCCTTGAAATTCATAAAAGGGTTATCTCAACAACAAATATATTACTGAAAAGGAAACTACTCCATTAAGGAAATACTTAATTGGAGCGAACTAACAAAACAGCCTAAAAATAAATCTAAAGCAACAGATATCAGAAACTGTATTCTCTTTACCTAAAAGATATAACATACCAACAGTCTGACTTAGGTATTCTCAATAGCTTGGTTTATACTTAGAATTAACATGATATTCATTATCATGAAGTTCTATATGAACCCGCCAAGAAGCTATTATCATGATCTTATTTAGTTCTTCTAGAGCATGATAATTATCAGAATCTTGGAAGTTTATAAATCAAGATGATAAATTAATTCATAAAATGAAATCAACAAATCAACGATGGTATAAAGTAGGTCATTTACAGGTTTTAATGCACTCACTGCTGCTCATTGTTATTTAAATGGTTGCATCAATTAACCCAATCAAAGTGATAGCCAAGGCAGCAAATTGGCGTATTATCATCATGATCTTGTTTTTTAAGTGAACGCTTTTTAATTAACATTCTAAATGAAGTCACAATAGATAAGTATGAACATGCCTAGTAAGACCTGTACTAATTTGCTATCATACTTCTCAGGTGCTTATAAATTTGTAACATTTTTTAGCGGTTCTTATTTGCATGAGGCACATAATTAAACATGTAGCTAACTGCACAATGTAAATTGAGGGAACCTAAAAAAATAATTGAAAATGCTTAAGGAATCATAGGGACATTGATACTACACACTTTAACATGGATTAGTAAAATAGTGCATATACTGTACATAATTGGATTTAGTTAATTACAAACAACTGGGTAAAAAGGCTACTTGGATTACTGTAATTCATAAAATTTTGAGAATCATGACCTTGGAGCATGCATATTTGTTGCCAGAGGCTACAGCTTGGCCTCTCACAAAAATTCACCAATTAATTGCACTGGCTGCATAGGCCAGTAATTGGACCATGTATACATTATGAGACTTCCTTTCTAAAATGAGTTGTTGGATATCATATCAAGTAAAAATGCAAAGTCTTGCCCTCAGGCAGTAAAACTATGGTTCAAAAAAGAACACATGTATTAAGTGTGTAGTATAAACAAAGTGATTGTGGCTGAATGAATGTTTCCCAATGGGTATAATTTTTGGCATACGACCTTCAGGGCATATTCAATTATATTTAGTTAATGTAAATGTATCAATGCTTTTTAGGGGTCATATTTCATTACTGTACCTACTGCTTGTGGCTGGAATTTAACATAAGGCAGATATCTAGAGATAAAATGGTTAATTTTTTCATAGTGGATATCCTGGGGGGGGGGGGGGCTACAGCCGCCCCGTCGGGGAGAAAATAAAGGTTTCGTCGGGGGATTTGCAGGGCAATGTCAAGCTCCGACACCAAAACGGGCTAAAAAAGCACGCAAAACACGGGAAATAACGTTTTTTTTTCTTTGGCTCGTCAGACTGACAACCGGAGACATGTCTACCTAAAAATTTAACTTGCTCAACTCGTCGGGGGAACCCGGGCCCCCTGTCGGGGGCGTTGCCCTGCTGTCGGGGACGTTGCCCTGCTGTCGGGGAATTCCTGGCGCTGCCACTTTCTATAGGGCATATAACAAACAAACCATGAAATATGAATCAAGTGTTTATGGGGTAATATTTTATTAACCTGCTAGAATAACCATGAAAAGGCAGACATCCAAAGAGAAACTGAATGAATGTTTTCCATTGGATAAGAATATACTGACCTGGGCATACAATCAATCGCATAATGTAACAAGAAAGGCAAAGCAAATTAAGTGGGTTTTGGGGCTCATAATTAATTAGCCTCTGCAGGTGGCTGGAATATAAAAACACTATACAGAAAGGTATAGAAAGTGAAGGTTTCTCAATGGATAGTTATTTCCTAAACAATATGGCCTTGGGAATATACAGTCATTTATATTTTCTGCTAAGTCATCATACAGTGTACCTCTAAGGTTTGGAAAAAATCAGTGTTTTTTTAGTTCATATTTATTGAACCTACAGCCAGTGATTGTGCCTAACCACAAGCTTTACAACAGGGTCATTGAACCCAACATTGCATTAAGTGTGGTCAAAATTCAGAGTTCAGTAAACAAGTACTTAACAGCATAGTAGAAAGGCAATGGAGGGATGAAATTATCCTGTGAGAAGTGGGTGAGGGTCACCAATCCTCAAAATGTATGTTCCATTGAGTCTGGAGTTTTTTTTTATCTTCTTTGGATCTTAGATATTTTTAGCTACTATACATCTTTCAATAATGTTTTTTTTTATCATGAATATGCAATCAGGTGCAACCAGGAATTTTTCAGACTAATCATAGAGGATGTAATTTATATTGATTTCCTCCACTATGAGATAAGGCTTAGACTTGAGGAAATTCAATTTACTTAATTACAGTATGTTTTAATCAAATCCTCCAATAGATTTGATGTGAGGCTTGCGAGGAGATTGGATACCTCAGCCACTTGCTTACATGACTAGAATAAACAACTTCAAATAAACAATAAATAATAATTTTTTTTTAAAATGGCAAAACAATCATTACAATACGCTGGCAAGTAATTTGAATTCTTGTTTTGTTACTAATGTATTAATAATATTAATAATTGATTGGTGTATTAAATGTTTAAATTAACAATTCAAGTGATTTTTAAACCCACTTTTATTAATCACAATTGAGTGGCTTATTGTTTACCCTGAGGCTGGGCTTGATTACTTTACAATGTCTATTAAAATCTGGTCTGGGTATGGAGTAAAGAGATATTAATTCCTATGAGTTCCTGTACTCTAATGAATGGTTTAAAAATGTCACAAAACAAAAAAAAATACTGTAGCTTGAACATAATTAATTTGACATGTACGATTATACATATCCATGAATAGATCAAATAAAAACAAGTAAATCACACAGTGAAGTGCTTGCTCAGTACAGCTACCAATTGTCTTTGAACAAAAACCTGTGATGTTAATATTGGTCATGATGACATCACATTATTAACATACACAGTATATTTCTTGTCAAAATTTGATAAGTGTGGATTGCATCATAAAAATATCGAATGATTGGGCTAGTAAAACATGTTATGGGCTAGTGAAACACGTTATGGGCTAGTGAAAGCTACAATTAAGCAGTCCAGTTGGCTAGTCACAAGAAAAAAGATAAATTAAAATTTACAGTATCCTTGCCGAGGACTCGATATGGTTTGAGCTGTAAAATGCCAACTTCAAATCAATTCAATTCCATTTATTCTATTTAGGCATATCTACTTGGGCACTCTGATCATCAAATTTCTGAATGGGTTTACTCTATAGTGCATGAAAATTACTCAAAACTGGGTGGGCTTATATCTCAGAATGGGCTTATGCCTGCATCAGTATGGTAGAAAATATTTAACAAAAAAAAATGATCTTGTTGGATCATAGTATAAAAAATAGTGTTTGTTATTTATTATTAAATATATCAAGGCTTATTAATTATAACAATTCAGTGGATTGAAAAGCTGGATTTAACAATTAACACATGACACACAGGTAATTATAACCATGGAAGAAATAGTTATTCATCCACGTTATAACAAAGGATCTTTAAATACACACAGGTCAATCAGCTATTGGTTATCATTCAACCGTGGAGAAACTATAGACTTGGTTTATCCATGGAGAAAATTAGTATTACAGTACTGTATGTTGATGAAGTACTAACAACACCATATTGTAATATTCCTTTGTTAATGATCATTACTGTGTTCAACTGGCAATGCCATGTGACATCATGGATGTCTATGGTAGGCATATTCAAATACTGTATGCATGGTCAAAATCCTGAACCTTTCAATAAAAGTAAAGTTCAAAAGGTCATTAAAGATAGTGATAACCTGTTTATTTATCAAACAAGCTAAAGATAACATGTAATACAAATGTATTATCAGCTTTGTTTAAACACTTGCTGAAAATAAGAATTGTGACATGACACCAAGTAGTAAATAATAAAGAATGACTTTTGAAACATTAAATATAGAAAATTAAAGACAAACTTATGGTTAGACAAAAATAAGGTAATAAATAATGCATAATGACATTAACAAACTTAAAACAGAAATTGCTTTGATGGCATGCAAAGAGATTCAAGGTCATGTGACAATGGTATAAACAGACTATGTAATATCGCAACTACTGGTACTTTCAGTAACACATAATTTTCAGGCATTAATATTTACAGCATATAAAAAAAAACAATTGAGATTTAATCACCAGCTTACCAGATTTAGCTTGAAGTTTGCATCAATGATTTGATACCTGCATGATGATCAATAATAACATAATTATACATTGACTGTCTGCTTAGAAAACCACAAACCGGTTCAAACCGGTCTGTGCATTCAAGTGGAACTAGTCTAAATTCCATTGGGGTTACATTGGTCATTGATAAGATTGACAGGATTAATAATTGGATTTTTACAAATAGGTATGACAACAATAACTTAATAATTACAATACAATTAATATTAGCATTCCAATAAAAATACTACTAATTTTATGACCCAGTAAACATTTTGTTGTTACCTTCTGTTGTGGTATTTGTCGATTCACAGCATGAAGCATGATTGCAAATACACAGTATTAAAATTCATTTTCATTTAAGTTATTTAGTAGAGGGTACCAATTCAATACTAAATAAACTATTGCTTTATTGGAAAATAATTTTTAAATGTGGAAGCTTTAAAAAAAATAAACAAGGCATTGCCTGTACTGTGCCTTTAAATGTATTTTAATTTCATTTTAGCAACAATCTCTACAACATGTCAGTGCCACTGATTTTTTTTAGATGAAATATCAAATTATACATGACAGCAACCATGACGTTGTCACACCATTAATCAATTTAATGTCACAAATTAAACTGCCAAAAAAAAAATTAAACTTATAGTACCTTTAGAGAATATATTCCAAGATTCCATGAATAAATCTAAAGGATCCCATAAAAGCCTGTTAGATCATTTCTAAGTCTTGAGAAATTGAAAGCTTGAATAATTACTATACACACAGCATGGAAATCCCACAGCATGTGCTTAGCCAAGTATGTAAAACTGAAATCTAACAGTGATAAAGATGCACTCAGCAACAAGCTGTGATAAAGCAGAATGTTCACCTGTAATCTAATACCTTTCAAGGATATATGTTCTGCTGCCTATAAGCAGTTATTTGCATATTTTGCTGGCTTTGTGCCATGTTTATAAGTCTAACTTCATGAGGAACCATGGGTAATGCCTCTTGTTGAATAAACAGGATATACACAACATGCTGATAAAAATAGCAATTATGTGTTTAGTAATGATCAAAATTTAGTAATCACACTGTGAATTTAGATATTTACCATGTCTGCATGTGTCTGATTTAAAACCATGTTATGAAAGTATACAATAATAACCATAAAAGTTTAAGTACAATGCTTTGTAAATAAGTCAAAAACTATAGGTTCAGTGGAAGGGTACAGTATGTAGTTTGCTCTGGATATTAAATAAAGAAATTTCTTGCTTGAACCCTTTACAAATGAATAGAAAATGAAACTTCCAATTCATTTTCTTATCTGAAACAAATTACACCCACGCAAATTGCATACAGGAAGTGTATCTTATGATAGACTGAATAGATTATTATTAATAAACCATCTCACTTCACCAGTCTAAAATTCTGATTGGATATAAAATGGCAGTTATTCACTAAGAAAAATCTGTAAGGTTATACTCAATGCGAATTAAGTGTACTTATGTGAGACCACAGAAGTAATTATGCACGGATGGATAAGCAAGCTTAATGCTTTCAACATAACATTGCCTACAGCAGGGATTCAGCATGACTCATCACGTAATTCAATACAGCCAAGGCTCACTGTATAGATTAGAAAGCAATGTGACCTTTCATAAAAATCGTCCAGGCATAGGAAGAACTGGTTAGAACCGGTTTCCAGTGTAGCTGTTGTCTGAATCAATAATTTGCATCAACAAAGGGCTCGTATGTGGAAAAAAACAGATGGGTCTAATTATAGAAAACAGCTTTTGGTTGAGTGGAAGGAACCTCCTGGTTGACAAATATGAATGACTAGTTGTTAATTAAAACCAATTGCAGCGTTCATTTTTCTTTGAAGGGCTGTACTTGGTTAGTTGCAACATAAGAGGAACTATACCATGAATAATTTAAATACTTGGCAAATAATTAAAATGTGGTATTAAATTAACAACTGAATAATTCACTTGAAACTGCTTAAACCAATATTGCTCTAATCAACATGTTTTAAAGGTATATTTTCATGCAAGTAATACCATAAACTATAGATTGTTTACATGGTACCAGTAGAAATGTTAATAATTAAAGGTGAATTAACAGCTTTTAGTCAACTGTAGTTGTTGAATAATCACCTGAAAATAAAGACCCTAGAGGCAAACAATAAAAAGGTAGATGCAAACAATGATAAGGAAATGAATCCACTTAAACTTAAATTCAGGATCTGTGACTTAACACTGCCAAAAACATGAGATGGGAGTTGGTCAGGGACAGAAAAGGAAAGAATCGGATTACTGAAGAACTACAATAAACTTCAAGTGTACAAACACAATCTGATAATGTATTTAACATATGATGATGTATTTAAAAACATGTCCCTTTAATGTTTTTGCATTCAGTATCCGTTTTATTGTTTAGGGAAGTGTTTGTCCTGCGATGTAAGTCACATAATTACTGTACCTTATGGTGCTGTGTTGAGGCTACTATTATTATTTATGACTCTACAATGAATAATGAGAAATAAAACATTCTGACATGCAGCCAACTGTCTCACAAATGCTCCCCACCCCCCCAAAAAAAAATCAATTTAAAAATCATGAAACAATAAAACTCCTATACTTGATGCTCTCTCTAAACCAACTGTTA
Source organism: Nesometra sesokonis (assembly GCA_025631205.1). Taxonomy (NCBI): domain Eukaryota; kingdom Metazoa; phylum Echinodermata; class Crinoidea; order Comatulida; family Antedonidae; genus Nesometra; species Nesometra sesokonis. The sequence continues at coordinate 9,982 of JAOTQE010004914.1, forward strand.
GGTTCAGATAGTTAATTTTGATAGATCTAGTTGTACTGTATTTCAAGAGTATGTTACAGACATTGATTAAATTTTATTTCAAGGATGTACAGTAATTAAATACAAGGACGATGCAATCAGTAATTAATACATTGCAACCACCTTGGAACTCCATGAGACAGGAAATACAAATATATTACTGATATTCAAAATAGCAGCTTCTACTGTAAAAGAGTATTACTGTAATCATGGAGTTTAATGTCCATGCTTTAATTTGTTTTTTTTTTTTGGTCGATAAAGACAGAGCAGGCTTCAGCTCTTTGATCCTTATCAACCAATCAAATTTGGATTTTTACAAGATAAGATACAGTTGAAATTCTCATTTATGAACTTCTCATATAATTATAAATTTACAAATCTTCTATTTTACAAACACTATACAGTCAATGACGGTCTGAAGTAATGGCCAATGATGCAATTATCCGATAATTCTATCAAGTTTCATTTGTTTTGCATACTTTCCTCATTCTAGTTCATTTAAACAATATTTTTAAGAACCTGGAGAACAAAATAATTATTTTGGAGGCCTTGGTCAGTTAGTTTCCATGAACCTTTTCAATTACAAAATTTCTCATTTAAAAATACCGTCCAGTCTAAGTATGTAAATGAGAAGATTACTGTAATATCTCTCAAAATTGACCCTCCAGAAAACAAAATTTCATGCAAAATCGGACCTTTTTTTTCAAATTTCTGCAAACATGAAACCATTGTAAATATACTTGACTTTCTGTAAACCGAACTGTTTGGAAACCAGACAAACTGAGCAGTCTTTGATCAGTACTGGTTTAGTTTAGTAATTAAGTTTAGTAGTTAAAATTAGATATGTACAAACTTAGTGAATCGCCTTCTAATATATCTTGTTATACAATGGAATGAACGATACAGCCCAACTTGGGAGATGTTTTGCTAATATGGAATGATCTTTTAGCTAAAAAATGTACCCCAGCACTTGTATAATTTTGTTTCTGACAATTAACAGTACCCCAATTTTGAAGAATGATGTTATTTAATGTTCTGTTGTTAATATTTAAACTGTAAATTGAGTTGTTTGTTAATAGGATTTTTATTTTTCTACATTCCTTGAATCATCATTCAATAGATTCAATAACAAAGTAAAGGTAAAATGAAAATCCAAGAATTCCCTCATTCAAATTCAAGAAATATCTGACCACCTACTGTATGGAAAACGGAAGAGGATAAACAAAGTTAAACCCCATGATGTTATTTTTTTTTGTCACGATCACAACAACTTGTGCTTCTCCAGTGTGTTGTGTAATTTAATAAGCAAAGCGAGTAGAGTGTTTACCCTCAGCCACTCACACCTTTTTTAATGTCTGCATAAATATTTAAATATGGGTCAGGTAAGGACTTTTCATTGGTATGTTCACAGCATATCCATTTCCACAAAATAAATCCAACTATGGAAGTTGTAGTATTTCAGAATTCTAAAATTGTATTTTTATGGAAGGTTTCTCCTATGAATTGCTAAGTTGATAATTGGCTTATCTAAGATAGTGTCAGAATATGTTATAAATACAGTGACACAGTTCAATGAGTCAGTTATTTATAGCCTCTGCTAGGAGCCCGACTTGAAGCAGACACATGATTAATTACCTTTTTTAAAGATGAGATTTTTTTTAGTAAAATTAATTTTTTATTAAGAGTTTGTCAAATTATGAAAACAGGTTCTTTTTTTCTGCTGACTTTAGTAGCAGAGCTCAGAAATTCAAGAAAAAAGAAATATGGTGGGAAAACAATCATCAATGGGAATCAACAATTGTAAAAATAACAAAACAATGACTTCAGACTTGAGTAAATTCTTCTAAAAGAATATTGGCCAATCAGATTTGTTTAATTAAAATTACTTTTTTGTTAAAAAAGTTGTCAACTTATGAGAACAGGTTCTTTTTTTCTGCTGACTTTAGTGGCAGAGCTCAGAAATAAATTCAAGAAAAATGAAATATGATAGGAAAACAATCATCAATGGGAATCAACAATTGTAAAAATAACAAAACATTGATTTCAGACTTGAGAAATTCTTCTAAAAAATATTGCCCAATCAGAGAATTTTGGGGAAAAACCACAAGAAAATTACGGATCATTTGTCAGCATGGCAATTAGAGTTGAACCAACAGTCCAGGTACCAGCAAGAACGACAATTCGCATCAAAAGCGATGAAAACGAAACTCTTAAACTCACTATAGCCTGAGACTAAGCTAGTCTCTGTTTCTTTCCTCCATGGTCTCATCTATAACCATGAGCTTAGGAAATTCAGATCAATTTCTGATAAAACAATTAAACAGAATAAAGGATGTCCAAAAGAAGCCATATCATTAATTAAACAGGAAATGATAAGATGATGGAAGTATGATTGAAGTAACCACAGGAAGAACATGACAAAAAGAAAGTCTTGATAAATGGAGTTGCTAGTACAAAAACCACAATAATCGAAGTACTTTGCTACCCACCTGACATCCCCATACAGTACACTTGAATTCTGTACAAGACTACTCAACTATGCATCAAAGACCAATGGACAACTCTTCAGAGTATACAAATCAGATATTCAAAAAATGTTTCCTCTTGTCAGTTGCTGCCATTCTCTGCACAACTAAATAACTTTGAAAGAAGGGCAATGGCAGAATATTCTCGCACAAAAGTTAACAAACCATATTCTCTGTCTGCATGCCATAAGATATGACAAGAGTTGTTCATGTATCTTTGGTTCTGTGGTTATCCTCTGGTAATTGAGGTTTCGCTCTGTTGTCATTAAATTCTTTAAATCAACCACTGTTATCTTCAAGTCTTTGTTTTACCTGAACATCTGGTTAATCACAATTGTAGGAATGAGACCAAAATGCAATTTTCAGTGACTCTTTGACATGATCTCTTCTGGTATCTTATATCCCTTTCAAATTAAGCATACTTTCAGCAGTCATGACCAATCAGTGCTATAAACTGGCAACTGTTTGTCTCTGTCACCTTTAAACATTTGATTTACTGCAGTACTGATGTTTAAAAAAATATCCTGGCAAGCTAAAGTTAAAATTTTACCTCAACCTGATAAGTACACAGTGGAATTAAGAAACATTTTTAGTTTTATTCATTGTTGTCCGTGCAAAACTGCTCTTGCACAAACTTGATGCATCCATACATGGCTGAGGCAGTCTTAGCTAATCCTCCACAGCAACAATAGGCTAGATTAAATGACTTGCAACTGTTGATGTATTTAATGAGCCTTTCTCTTTAAATGTTCTCTGTTAAGACCTGATGCTGCCTGAAACAAATTGCTGCATTTCTTCAAATTACTGATAATGTCAAGTGCCTGCCAGTAAACACCAGATTTTGTATTATACAAAAACAAGTTTTAAGGAAACATCACTTACAATGACCGGCGGTGCAGCCATTAATTGCTTTCTGCTTTTCTTGAAATTGTTGGTGAACTTTAACACATTGTCTGCATGACATTTTCCAGCATTTCATTGCATCAATCAAAATTGAGGGCACTATAATATTTTCATTAATATTGAAACCATAAAGTTAATCTATCAGCACAAAATAATACCTGTATGGGGTCCTATAATCTTTGCCCCATGAGGCGCAGAGGACAATGCAATAATCTCTGTCTGCATTTTTTTCTGAATCCATGTCTAAACAAGAAATATTTTGTCCAAGAAAGCACAGCATCAAACTTCTTCCTATTTTAATGTTTATTAGTTTAACCGAGGATCCTACAATTTTATTTTAGCATGGCAGTACGAATATTAAGATACTGTACAAAACTTAATCTCAGAAAATCAACCAATACTTTGTTTTATTAATTTAATGAACTTGCTTTGCATAGTGATCCAATCAAGGGCTTTTGAGTCCTTGATCGTGATCTCATTTTTCATTACTGCTAGTAAAAAAGAATGCTACCTATTTGTCATAACATTGTAACACCACTTCCTCCGGTTTCTAATTCCTACTCACTCTTGCTTGTTTCTGCCTCCAGGGCGGTGCAGAAAACAGTGTTAGACTGACAATTTTAGAACCAACCATGACTAGGTCTGGTACTTATCTGGACATGGTGTCAAAGGTCGTTAAGTGGTCAGTGGGATCAAATGAACTAAAATCAACTTACATTTTAAAATTCAATTACAGTGTAAAAGGTGATTATACAGAGCCATTGGCATTCCTCGTTCAAACCTGGGGTCAAAGGTTACTTGGAAGTCATTAGGATCAAATTTGTAAACCGTCCAATTGACTCCATATTGATCAGTATGATCCTTAAAATATACAATACATGTCACCCTAAGGTTTGGTGTTGATCAAAACTTGGGATCAAAGGTCATTAAATGGTCATTTGAATTAAAAATACTCAAAGTTAAATGGACTACAGTATAATAATGCAATTATCGATGAACTGTAACAGAGTGAAAAACATTTTGAAATTAATATTAACCCTTTTAAAAATGCTTTTCATATGATCTTTTAAAAAGTATGTGAATTCTCAAAGGAATGTTTCTTTTGACCAAATTCAGCTTTGCACATAAGACTTATTTTGTTATACAGTTTGCAGTGCTTTAATCACATTGCTCACTTTGAGAACCAGGGTTTAAACCAATATTTCATCTCAATCTGTTTATATTGTAGCCAACAAATTTGGCCACTAATACATTTAGGATTATTTTCTAGACAGGACATCATCTAGAAGGTAAATTTATTGAAAGTCAAATAAAAGGATACTGTCACTGACATTAGATATTGTCAAAACTACTAAATCCATACATACTTGGATTTTTCTCTTCACCCTCATTCCAAAAATATCAATTTTATTATACTATTTATTTATTCCCATATCTTCCAAATTAATGACTCGATGTTGTTAAAATCATAGTCATAATGTGTACAAATTGCTATCAAAATAAGTGAACTGACACAGAATGGACCATATGTCCCACTAGCCTCACCTTGATTACTGTAGATCCCTCTATGTTCGCGAGCTCTTAATTTTCGCAATTTCGCGATGACAGGACGATCGCGAAAATTAAAGGCAGCGAAAATGTCCAAGAAAAATAAAAGGATTTACCATGTGCATGTCGAGGTCGAGCATGAAAGCCGATACAGGGCTAGCCTAGGCCTAGTCAGTAACTCGACTATTCAGGATTAGAAGGTCGCCTAAAAACTGGTTTATTTTGTGAAAATATAATAATTTTGGCATTATACAAAGATAGTGTTAAAAATGTAACAGAACAATTTGGGGTTCAAATTCACCCTATTCATCGATTAAAAAATTGTACTTTGAAGGCGAAGTTTGAAACATTTTACAAAAATTTTGAGGCTGCCATTTATTGTAACCTAGGTGGCGCTATACACTTCCGTGTCGAATGCTTCTTACAGTAATCACATGTTCATGAAAAAAAAAATTTGCAAGATAAATTACCCACGAGAATACAACCAAAAATCAAGTTTTTTTTCACAATGACATTTCCTATATCAATGGTCAATAAACCATAGTCTAATGGAGGGCAGTAATTGTATGTAAAATTGAAACATTTTACAAAAATTTTGAGGCTGTCATTTATTTTAACCTAGGAGGTGCTATACATTTCCGTGTCGAATGCTTCTTACAGTTATCACATGTTCTTGAAAAAAAAAATTTGCAAGATAAATTACCCATTTAGGCCCCATAAAAAATAATTAGTTTTTCACCCCGTGCGTGATTTTTTTTTCCCATTTTACTATTCAAACGACCATTTTTTCTGAATATGACACAAAAAAACATCATTTTAAAAAAATCAGGTTCCCAAAATTGATGCACACAAGGATGATAAACTAACTTTTTATAATGTTTATCGTCAATATTTATTTGTCTTTATTGCCAAATTGTAATGTCATCAGTATTGTTGTTTAATGATGAATAGACAATACGTCTTATAAATGAAGGCTACCCGCCAATTCTTACGCATTATGCGCAAGTCTCGCACAATGGAGCCAATATTGGATGTCTCGCGTATAATTTTTCTCACAGATTAGCAGAATTCAAATGCTTTCACAGTCATTCAAATAGTTTTTCTCACCCATTAAATAGAGCAATGGTAAAAACGGCCCCAAAACAGTGGTAATTTAAACAGAAATAGCCTAGGCCTAGCCCAAAAAATGGGCAGATAACTTTTTTTTGCTAAAAGATCAAAATCTGGGAAAATGTGGCGGGGTTTATCTCGCACATTAACAACACCAAAAAGAGTTGAGCAGGTATAATATAGTCTAGGCCTAAGCTAGGCTACAGTAAGGTCAATAAAAAATAAAAACAATAACAGTACACCTTTGGTTTTTAAATTTAATACATTTCAATTCATGATATCCATACAGCACAAGTATGCACAAATTAAGGCCACCTAGGCCTAAGTAAAAAAGTTGAGTATCCTAGGCTAGGCCTAGGCTATATAGGCAGATGAAGCCATCTGTTGACTAACAGTCTGTAAACTGATGGTAATCGTCTCATCGTCTCTGCTGTGACTGAGAATATTTTTAGATAAGAGGTCATTCCTGTTGTTTGCTTGTTAGCAGCACGACAAATTGCAAATTTTTGTACAGGCCTAGGGCCTAGGTCGTTGAGTTTGAGGTGGACAACTTGTCTGCTCCCGCTTACAAATTTTAAATCCCTGACCTGGCATTGGGGGTATCCGATCATTTTGGTCACGCCTTCGTTTTGGTCGCACCTGTTTTCTACATGAATCAGTCCTTCAAAATGACTTTTTAAACTAATATTTTTATGTAATAACAATTATAATGATAAAAATATTATTTTTTCTGTTTTATTGATAATTTGTTGTGCAATAATAATTATAAATGATGAAAATTGTCCAATTTTGATGGCAAAACTGTTTTGATTTCTGTAGGCCTAGGCCTAGGGTAGGCTAGGCCTGTTTTCACAGAAAAATAATGAAAATTATGCCAGATTCGACCTAGCCTAGGGCCTAGGCCTATTGAGACTTCTCAAGCATTAACAAATATTAGCCTATTATTATCCATCTTAAATATTCGTGTTTTTGTATGTTTTACACCATACTTTAGACGAAAAACCTGACAAAATAACGGCGCGACCAAAACGATCTGTATTCGCATGGTTTCCATTCACATTGAGGCCTAGCCTACTAGGCCTACAGTACGTTTATTGTTAGTGAACGTACATGTGTGTTCTCACTGAAACTGTCAATCACACTGCCGATCAAACGTTACAATTAATTAAATCAACATCTTTAAACCCAACCAAAACCAGGCTCTAGCCTGGCCTAGCCAGCTAACCTAACTATAAACCATAGGCCGAGCCTAGGCTTAAAAGGGGCTAAAATACACATATCTGTGCTTTTTATTTACATTAAAAAATAGGCTAAATGAATAACTTACCACTTAACATCATTCAACATCGATACGGACTTCTGCTTTTGTTTCGTTGATCACCATTGCAGCTGTGGTTTTGGAATTTGGCCGCCGCCGCGCGAACAAAAAAGCTCCAGTCAACCAAATCGTGAAAACAAACACTCTGCATAGCCTGGTCACTTTGTTTTGTTGTTCCGCGTGTTACTCAAGCGCATGCGTAACCTAGTTAGAATTACCGACACACAGCTAGATCGATGACGGTTAGCTAACCAGGTTAAGCAAACGCGTGAATAATGTGTTTCATGCCAGGTGTGTAATTGCATTTAATTAAATTGTGAACAGATTGTATGTGAAGCAGATCTTTTGTCCATAATAATTTTATGAACATATTGAAAAGAGCACAATTTATTGTCAATAATTATGGTGGGAATTAACGCTCCAAACATTTTCAAGTAGGAATAGTTGCGTGTGTTGACCATATTCTTCCGCAGGGTATTCCAGTCATCGAAAATCCGTCATGTCACGTGCTCCAATGACGCAGAGTTCGTATATATTTAGTCCACGCAGAGCATGGTTTATATGGAACGTTTTATAAGCTGACACGGGAATGACACGTGTTTCCATGGAGTACCGACCTCCAAATAATTAACCTTCCATAATCGGGGCTACAGAGACCAGAAGAATATTCATAATCGTAGGTCACAGAAAGGCTTGATCTGTTGATCGACTTAACTGATTATCCAAACAATATAACTACAAATTGAAGAAAAGGGAACTTGAACAGTCGCAGTGTTGCGGTATGGACTCCGTGGTTGGAATTGCTGGATCCATGTGGAGAAATTGTGTAATAAAGCCTTGCTCCATTCTTTGGTCAATGATCCAATGTCCTATAACTTACCGACAAGTAGAAAATTTAAATTTTTAGATTTTACTTGTATTTAACGTCGGTAGAAGGGAAAATCCAGCCCATGCAGATTGACAAAATAAATTTAGTATTTTTTTATTCATATCCACACATCAAAATGTAACGTAACCTGAATTCATGGGATTTATAATTATTACAAACAAGAAATTACGAACAAGATTCATGACCGTCGTAAACAATGTGTGCATCTAGCATGGAGCTATAAAAAAAAAGAGCTAGGCCCTACCGTTAGCAAACACTGGTTAAGGTGCGGCGCTGAATAATGTGTCCAGGTCAAGGTGAAATTCATGAATTCCTATGAAGAAGATTATTTTTCAACTATGCGCGAGACAATTTATTGCCAATGGTTGGGATCAAAACTAAAACGATCCTTTACAATTAAGTTATGTTCCGCACGGTAATCCTGTTCCTAATTCACCATTCCTCGAATATGACACGTGCTCCAATAGCGAGGTTTCGCAAACTTACGAAATACGAAAACGGATAGGCCTACGTCACACATCCAATTTTCAAAGTTGCTAAATATGTTTAAAAATATATGAATCGTTGATGATCGTCCTAAAATATTAACCAAATGTAACAGATATTCAAGGTTTTCTATTCAAACGTTACAAGAATTTATGACGTATCCGTTTTCGTTTTCGTATTTCGTAAATTTGCGAACCTTCGCTATTGACACACAAGTCCCGAATCGCAAAGCATTGGTTTATAGCGGGTAAAAACTGTGTTTATAACAAATTGTAAGTTGCAGGGGCGGATTTAAGGGGGATGGGGCTGGACCACCCCCCCCCCTCCTTCAGAAAAAATAATTAATCAATATTATTTGATTGCCTATAAAACGAAAATATTCAGCTAGAATTGATCCCTTAACACGCCTAGGCCATTTCAGGATATCTAAAGTCCAAAATTTCCCGGGGAGCATGCTCCGGATCTTCCTAGAACTCTAAATCTCTACCGGTCCCCTTTTCCAAAACTCTGCATCCTGAGTAAGATACTGAAATTTGAGAGATGGAAACCTGGACAGAAGACACCTGTTACACATGATCTCTCGAACTCCTGACATTCCAAACCGTTTTCCTCATTCACAGCGGGGCTCCCACTGGTTTCAGTCTTTCTTTAAAAACTGATTATTTTTGTCTACATCGCCATAACTCATGGACTTCTACTTCAATTCAAAATTGCCTCACACTACACTAAAGCTGAATTAAAACTGGACATTGTTATATATATTTTAAATCAAAAAGCGAAAAAAAATCCACGTCAAAATTGCTTTTAAAACGAGTAGGGCCTAACTTGTGGACCGCTGGCAGTGTAAAAGCCTAATTTTCGACTTTCTTTTGATAGAGCTCATGTTTTAAATTTACAATTGCTGTCATTTAGAGCCTAAGTATACAAAATTGCCTCCCGTATAATAAAGATGAAGATCCATAGTTTCTATCCATGTAATTTTTGTTCAGATTGCAAGGGCGGGATATTCAAATAGAGCGAACCATGTTTGTAAGCTTTGGAGTGATGACTCATTCTGTCACGCATTATGGAGTAACAATAGACGGATTAAGATAATGGTGCAAAGGACCCTAATTAAATTGTACTGTTTGGTTGATAATTCAGAGAAAAGAGATCCATATGTATTTTTTTGCAATGATATCTTAAGCCAACGTTTTGCTTACTTTTTTATCTTTGGATTTCCCTCATTATAATGATGATGGTGAGGCAAAGAACTGTGGACCTCTTGTTCATCATTTCTACGCCGTACGACCGTCGACATTTGAGTCCTCCTAGAACTTTTTCCCTCATTCAAAGTAAATGAGTTCTATGTCTCAAGAGCTGCAAAAGGACCATAATCAATAAAGAGCTCAGTAACATCGGTGGATCCAGAAAGTTTTGAAGAGAGGATCTGAAATTTTTTATCTCCGACTGGGCCGGGTGGGTGTAAAAACAAGCACTGTAACATAGTAGGCTCTCTACCTTAACCTAAGGCTATTCACCCCACTTCCTCTCCTGGGTCCACTCTACTCTGTACACATTCCTGAGGTTGGATTTCGGAGGAAAGTCATCAGGATGTGGTAACATTTATAGTTTAGGTGTGTTCCCTAATTATAGAGCATTCACTTTTACTTCCTGTCCCCATCATATAAAGTAGATATGTAGTTAAGTTTAGTTAGATTTGAGTTTTGATTTGGTGACATAAACATCAGTCCATGCCAAATCATTATACTCCTCATATTTTTATTTTATTAAATATTGTTTGTTGAAATATATTTTTTGAGTTTTTGTATTATTGTGCCTTGCCCTCGACCATGGATACCAGTACATGGTGGCTAGCGGTGGTCCAAAGCTACAAAGCACCTAAGTATACATCGTAATTCGAAAGATTATTGTCAGTACGAAGAAAAAAAGATAAGAAAAATCGTAATTTCTAAAAGTCAAGAACCAAGACGAATTGAAAAAAGGCTGTGTTTCCAGTGAAAATACCTAGAGAATTTTACAAAGTAAGTACAAAAAAAAAACAGTCAAAAAAAAGTCGAGAACCAAGACGGATTGAAAAAAAATTGTTTCCAGAGAAAATACCCAGAGAATTTGCAAAAGAAGTACAGATCTTTGAAAACAAGTGAAAAAGCGAATATACAAGAACAAACTACAAGCGGACACAAATACACAAACATACACAAGCAGAAGGTACATGAACAAGAAAAGTGGTGAGTAACCAATCTTATACTTTTTGACATTGTAACATAGTAGGCCCTAGGCTCTCTACCTTAACCCTCACTTCCTCTCCTGGGTCTACTCTACTCTGTACACATTCCTGAGGTTGGATTTCAGAGGAAAGTCTTCCAGGATGTGGTAACATTTATAGTTCAGGTGTGTTCTCTAATTATGGAGCATTCACCTTCACTTCCTGTCCCCATCATATGAAGTAGGTATGTAGTTAAGTTTAGTTAGTTTTGAGTTTTGATTTTTGTGACAGCAACATCAGTCCAAATCATTATACTCCTCGTATTTTTATTTTATTAAATATTATTTGTTGAAATACACTTTGGAGTTATTTTTTATATTATTGTGCCTTGTCCTCGACCACGGTTACCAGAACATGGTGGCTAGCGGTGGTCCAAAGCTACAAAGCACCTAAGTATGCATCGTAATATTATCGAAAGATTATTGTCAATTCGAAGAAAAGGAGATAAGAAAAATCGTAATTTCTAAAAGTCAAGAACCAAGACGAATTGGAAAAACAAAGCTGTGTTTCCAGTGAAAATACCTAGAGAATTTTACAAAATACAAAAAGAAAACAGTAAATAAAAAAGTCGAGAACCAAGACGGATTGAAAAAAAATTTGTTTCCAGAGAAAATACCCAGAGAATTCGCAAAGGAAGTACAGATCTTTGAAAACAAGTGAAAAAGCGAATGAACAAACTACAAGCGGACAACATACACAAGCAAAAGTTACAAGAACAAGAAAAGTGGTGAGTAACCAATCTTACACGTTTGGACATATTATATCATACAGTGGTTTGATCATTTTAAGTTAGTTTTCTTTTCTTTTTCTACAGTAATTAAGTTTTAATAAGTTTATTGTAAAATGGCCAGTAGACCCAAAACTAGATCCCAAACAAGAGCACATGTTGCAGCCCCCAATCTGCAATCTTTGGCAGATGATTTCGATGACGATCCCATTGAAATAATGGCCAGAAAAATTCATGATTTGAAGTATCAACTCCAAATCAAATAACTTGAAGGTAGACTAGCGATTCGTCAGTACCAAGACAACACCAATAGCCCAATTACGAAAATTCCAAAAATTACGGAAAAAGGTGACATTGATAGTTATCTCACATGCTTTGAACGAATTGCCCATCAATGTGAGATTCCACACGACAAATATGTTGTCAATCTCCTCCCCAAACTTACCGGTAAATCCCGAGAGGCATTTAATGATATGCCGTCCTCCGATTATACGTAGGCCTATGCTGAACTTAAAGCAGTAATCCTTTTAAAATACCAACTAACTACTGATACGGTACCTATCGTAAACAGTCTCGGCAAACAAGCAAACCCATTTCTATGTCAACTAGGGAATGGGTCGGTAAATTAGACAGGGACATGAAACGATGGCTCACAAGTGCCAATGTCAATTTACAGGATCCCAAACAGATTTTAGATTTTTTTTTCTTTTGGACCAAGCCCTCAACAAATTACCATATCCCCTCATGTCACTAGTAAAAGAAAAAGAACCCAAAACCTCCAAAGAATTTGCAAGAATTGCGGACAACATGATCGAAATAAAAGGCAGATCTTGGATTGAGTCAATCACAAAAAAAAACCCAAACCATCTGAACCATCTCAAACGTTTTCCCCAACATTAACCAGATCATTCCCAACATATGATACCAATGCTCAGAGCTGCCCAAACCAAACGCGGGCACCTTCGTGTCCACAATCCTAAATAGAGATGCTCCCAAGCCCTTAATGTCATTTCCCCCAACCTTTTATGGAGCCCCAGAAGCTGATCTCTATAAAAGGCCTACCCGAACACCTCAACCCAGACAAAATATTACAAATCTTGCATGCTACCGATGTAAAACTATTGGACATTTTAGTAGGGATTGCCCTCAGAATCGATATACCAACAAATCTATTGGTGCCCCTCATTCCACCCAATGACTAGG
>JAOTQE010004915.1:0-11264 GCA_025631205.1 Nesometra sesokonis
TTGTCAATCAATAATTTTGTAATCAAACCAAGAAGGATAATTTCTGAATTAAATCATTTGTTTTTGTTAAAGTTATTGCTGTCATTTTGGTGCGATTTATTCTGGTGTGAATTGTCGTAACAACATGCTAATGAGATATATTACAGTTCCAGAATAAGGTTAAGGGTAATTGTATTTTCATCGTTCTACTTTATTATTTTAGATACAACATTTTCTAAAAGACGATTACAATATTAAATTACAGGCCTATATCTGCAAGTTCGGTTACACCAAGTAGTTATTGTCTACTATAATAACTCATTGTTTACAGTACGAAAATCGTCATTGACTTCCTCAATTTAGCATATGTTCAATTAATAGGACAAATTCCTGATTACGATAGGCCTATAATCAATTTCGAAATACATATATAAATATTACAGCGTATAAATATGCATATTCTGAAAAATTGAGATCAAAATCATGTTTCTGCGATACATTGTTGAGATAAGAATGACATACTAAATAGAGGTAAAATGTTGAAGTTATAGTTGCAGCCATTTATGCTACCTTTCATTAAGTAATTTGGTACCATTTTGATATACAATTCTATATACGGTCAGCTTTCGAAGGAACTACAAAATGACAAATTGATGGCAATTTTGGTTTTATTCAAATTAGCATAGTTCCCTTGGTTCCTGTTTTCTACTTTTTTGATAAGGCTCTATTGTTCGGGAAGAGGATTAGAGCAAAAAAAAAAAAAACAAAATTATGTTGCAATTTTGTCTAGAACAAATCGTTTCTTAGGTTTTAGCTACACAAGTAGCGTACTTACGTTGATCAGTAGCGAACACAGAATTGTGTGAATCTGTGTACTGGAAGGATATTTAATTAAATAACCTTTGCAATCACAGTAGCTAAAGCATAATTTTTTTAATATTCACTAATTTTTTTGCCTTGAATTTGCCTTGAACCATTTATCGAACAGTCAGATATGATGTCTCCCTGTCCGAAATAGAATATAACCTTAAGCCATTGGTCCTATGTAACATGGTTCGTATGCATGTTGAAATGGGAGCACTTGGAGAGGGTTTGCCTTCCAATGTTAACTACCAAATCATCAACTGATGACCCCGCTGCAAAAAAGTCCATTTTTGACTTTCGTGGAGTTTCCTTAATGTCTCACAAGACCGAACAATTAAAATCACATAAAATGCAATATTTGGATATAGAAAGAGAAAAAAATAGCAAAACGCTTTTACAAAACACATCTGTGTGTATTTATTTATTTGTTTTTACATGAAATCACTAAATGTTGAATGTATACTGTCACCTTTCAGCATACATCTTATCTTCTTATATACATTGACCTAAGGTCGAAAAACCTTTTTAAAATAAAACATTCCGGGACCCGCTAGATGAATATGTGGCAGGCATTAATCATCGTTTCCAGCACACACTAGAACATTATTAATTAAAGAAAAAATAAAAAGAATTCAATATATTACTCTGCAAGAACATAAAAACTTGGCGTCTTTCTTTCGAGAATAATGTATTACTTTTATCCACTTAATAGAATTCTTCCTTTTATATCTTTTTATCCACTGGTTCTATGCGGTTTAATAGAATTCTTCCTTTTGTATCTTTTTATCCACTGGTTCTACGCGGTTTTGAAAGTTATTTTCCCCAATATGTTTGTGAGGTTTCGCAGGTTTACGAAATATATACGATAACGGAAATTCATAAGTCATACATTTTTGTAACGTTTGAGTTTAACATCGTTAAACATCTGTCACAGTTGACCAACATTTTACGACAGTCAATAATTATTTGGTTAAAAAATGGACATATTTATAAAACGCATATTAAATTACAAACCGAAAGTGTGACGTTTCCACTTCCGCCGTGTTTCGTGAAGAAGCGAAATATCCTTCCTGTCATATACAAATGAAAACAATTTGATTTGGAATGATCTCCTTATTTTGAATAAGTATACTATAACACTAGAAATAACAGGGTAGGCCAATATTTACCCAGATTTTGTTTTTATTTATGTATATGCTAGGAATTAACAATAAACACCCTCAAAAGTCTAGGAGTTCTGATAAATGTTTAATTTAAAAGGACCAATTTTTAATACTTCTAAAACGAGCAAGTTAATTTTAAAATTAGTGTTCATGATATTGTTATCATTTTGTAGTTGTATATATAGTAGAACTAGACTTAGAACTTCCTATTCTGCTGGCAGTGTATTATGTATGTTAATTCTAAGTTTAACTTTTTGACAACCAATCAAATTTACTGACCTGAATGACAGTTTCGGACACCTTCACTCTCCGGTGTCTTTCTTCAGAATGACGGCTCTGTTGCTAAGCAATCCGATCAACGGTGTGTGGCGATCGTCTAACAACAGGGTTGTATACGTAACTCAGTAAGTGGGCCCTTTATCTCTGTCCATGGTCTGAAAAAGGACACCGGAGAGCCAAGATGTCCGAAACTGTCAGTCAGGTCAGTAAATTTGATTGGTTTCTTAAACTTAAGTTAAACTTAGAATTAAAATATCTTCACATCAGATAAACATTTTCAGTTTTGTATTATGTATGTGCTTACACCATAGGGTTATATATTAGAGCTAGAGTGGGAACTTCCTATTCTGGCAATGTATTATTTATGAGCTTACACCATAGAGTTATATATAGTGAAGCTAGAGTGGGAACTCCATAATTTGGCAATGTATTATTTCTGTGCCGATATGGCTCTGACACAGTCATTTTCCTTCCTACTCTCTCTATCTCCAACATCTCTATGGTGAAAATACATCTTTAACGTATAATGCAAGTTAATACACATTATCCGGTTTCGATTTAAGCGTATACATCGATTATACTTTCGAATTTAAAACTAATCAGCATCGTATTTAGTTAGGTCGATGTCTTTCTTTACAACATTAGCGTAAATAAAACTATATAACATTAATAATTAAACGATCTGTTATGTACAATATACAGGCTCACATTTGACTAATATTAGATATGCGTATTTGATAAATAAAATCTAAAAATTACGTCGTATAAAATTAAATTACATTACATTTTAACAGTACAATCAAGCAAATAATGTAATAGTAAATATTGTAAAAAATATTGGACAAAACTGTTGTAGGTATACAAGCAATATGTCTACTGTACATTTGACTTTTTGACTATGTATAATTTGTCCTATTATTCGATCTAAAAGTGTCATTATAGCAATTTTACTATACATTTCCAAAGCAACACCAAGGAGAAACCAATGCAAGCGTACAAAGTTACACGCACACAGACGCAAACTGTGCACGCAGCTTATTTGTTAATCACCTCAAACGCGTCCCTTTACGCGCCTTTGTGCATCCGCCCATAGCAGTTTGCGCCTCTTCCTGGTGTTTTTGACAATTTGCCTTCTACATAATTTTGTCCTATTACATTTAAAAGTGTCTCTAGATAGCAATAAACTAATTAATAATCCTAGTCAACACTGACTTTCATTTCAGTTTTTAGTTCTATTTCAGTTAGGAAAAATGCCATATAGGCCAATTTTCAATTTTAACCTAACCTTTCGTGTCATTTCTATGATTAATAAAACTAGTGACTAGATTATTCATCACCATTTTATTATGGTTGTTATTAAGTATGATTATCGCTTTGAAGTTGTGCATATTCGGTAGAGTTAAGTTCCATTGATCGAATATACTGTACAGGATTGGATTTTTGTAAATTTAACTCCGCATAAACAAGTCCTTCCACGTTATTTCTACTAAATGAATTTTGTCTCAAATGGTCACCTTCGCTACTTGATAGTTCATCCCTGTCTAGTCCTAATGAAGTATTTTCATAAATCTTTTGTTTGTTTTTACATGGCTTGGAATACTGTACCAAGCCTATATCGCTTTTTGGTCGCGGGGCTATTTTAAAATTGTCTGATTTTCCAGAATTTTTCCTTGGTTGAGGTGTAGGTCGATCATCTAATGTATTCTTCTTTTCACCTTTTTCCTTATTGGGTTTAGCGTACATTGCTAGAATTACTTCCGGGTTAGGTATATTTCTGTCAGTAAAGATGTTTTTGTTAGTTTCTCTGGTTGCATTATGCGATGTTTCAAATATTATACTCGGTTTGGAGTCAGTGCGTATGACAGGTTGTGCGTATTGCGGTTTAGGTTCTAACGTCGCTGACCTGAAATGATCAGAAGTATTCATGTGTGTAGGAATATTTGTATTTGAAAGAGCATCTATGGTTGCATACCCAGCAAGTTTAGCCATTCTTTTATCAACAACATCACTATTAAACATACTTTCTTTGTTCATTAAATGTTGCTTATGAGCTATTGTAGGATAAGGTAGATGTTTCATACCATGTTTATCTCTAGAATCTCGACGAACCAATATAACGACTAGACATGATATAAAAATTATTCCAAAAAAGCCAGCAACAACACAACCGACAATTAAGAAAACATTTGGCCCAGTTCTAATTTTAAAGCCGTCATCGTAATTTTGTGTCGGGTTTGATGAGTTGTACGACTGGTGATTATTACCATTTGGTTGTACACCAGACCAGTTAGGACCACGAGCAGTCGGTCTGACTACATATACTCTAAGTCTACCCTCTCCTTCGCCTTTAAGTCCTAATGGATTACGTGCAATGCATCGGACTTTCCTACCATCATCACCATTGTTTATATCAAGGATGCGCATGGATTCACCATCACCATCGATGACGTATCTTCCCTCTGTTCGTATAATTCTATTCCACCCGTTGTTCCAAATCCACCACCGGTACTTATTCACCTGTGGAACTGCTACAGTCTTGCATCGGAACGTTGCTGTCATTCCAGTTGGGACTTCCGCTACAGCTGGAATGATATCTACTGAAGTTGGTATCAGGAATGGTACTACGGTACAGTTTCTATGATTATTTGGCTTGAATGCTGGACCTCTTGCCATACAAGTGAACGTTACGTTATTATCATCTTCGTTCAACTGACGTTCAAAAAACACACCGCCGTATGTTCCTATGTGTTGTTCAACCTGCAACTCCTCGTGTGGTCCACGCCAAAATGTGAGAGTTGCAGTCGGTTGTTCGCCGATCGAATAACATCTAAATATTATGGTATCTCCAGGCTTTGGGTTAGCTATACTGAGCGGGCACCGCGGGTATCCAGGAAGAGGAGGCTGAATCGGTAGCACGGTAACAGTTGCCGCGACAGATTCGGCTTGATGAGAACCATGTGAATCATAAAGATGACATGCGTATGACCCAGCATCATTAGGCCTAACATTCGTTACCTCTAAATTACAGTAGCCTTGGGATCTATCACCAACAATTGAAAAGCGCTTGGCTTCTGTTAACAGACGAGTCTGAATAGCAGTTCCACGACTTATTTCTATTGTATCATCCTTCACCCAATGGACGACTCCTCTTGCCCAGCTGCTTTGAAGGACGCATCGAAGGGTTAACGTCTGACCATCATACACCCTCGTAGACAACGGCTCCTCTTGAAAGTGTAAGATTGATTGCGATTGTACTCGAAATCGTCCAAGTGAAGCGCAACATATAACAATTAGAATTAGTTCAGTTGCCATTGCCAGTTAAAACATGACACGATATGTCATAAAGTTCCAAAGTCAAAGTCATCGAGAGTGGCTCGATCTAACGCTTCAGATGTCACAATTACTTCAAAATAATCATTTAACACAAAATACAGAACTAACCTCTATTATTAACTACTGTCTGTTCCGTTGTATAAATCAAATAATGGCGATAAATATAGGTCTTTTTACAAGTTGTGTTGTCGAAAGTACTACAGACTTTACAACTCAACTCGACTGGGAAGCAAATGTAATTGTCAACATCCGGCACGCAAAGCTATCGCCCAAAGTGTGACGTCATCTAAACTTTGTTAGTTGCATTTTTAAGTAAAAGTTTATCTAAAACACTGATATTATTTTCAAGACAATAGCGTAGAACTTTACGTAATGCCTATTTTAAAATTAAATTATTTGAAGAAATGTTATGCATCTACAAATCAAAATTCTGTACTGCTTCTCTACTAAAGATCATTACGTGGAACATTTTGATTTAAGAGAATAAAATGTCAATGCATTTCATTTGTCATATCTGTACTATTACTAGTTTTTACATTTTTTATGAAAGAAATTAATTCGCAAGTTAGTGTTAATCTAGTTATTTTAATAATAGGCTTATCAATATACTATTTTATATCTTTTTTTTAGATCTTAGATTGTATAAATTGTATTATGATGTGTGGAAAATAAAATAAAAC
This sequence comes from Nesometra sesokonis, assembly GCA_025631205.1. Taxonomy (NCBI): domain Eukaryota; kingdom Metazoa; phylum Echinodermata; class Crinoidea; order Comatulida; family Antedonidae; genus Nesometra; species Nesometra sesokonis. The sequence continues at coordinate 6,299 of JAOTQE010004915.1, forward strand.
AGAAACAGAACAGAATATAACGGTAATCTACAAATGTATGAATGGCCCCAATAGAAAGCAGTGCTATCACTGATTTTGTCTGCCCTCCTTAAAGATTACAAATATATTTTCAAAGAAAGCATTATCTACCGGTAGTCAGATATGCTTTTTTTTAATTAAACAGTGTTTCATAGACTGGTGGATGGGTTGTGCATTGGACGTGTTTTCAACAACTTTTACCGGTAGTCAGATTTTTTTTTTAAATTAAACAATGTCTGTTTCATAGTCTGATAGATGGGTTGCGCATGTGGTGGACGTGATTTCAACAACTTATTTCTCTCGGTTAAAAAGTAATTCGTGTCCTTAGGCTCAGTATACTCAGCTGCATCTTTCGTCTGTCCATGAGTGCAAAGGCTGATAACCCAGAAGTCACCCATGTTTTTTTCCGAATTAAGTGTTGAGTTTTGTAAAGTACACAAAAATGCCTATTTCTACTGACCTTTTCATTCACTGAATATTGTGCTTATTACACAGTGTGTTTTTAACTGTAACTTTAAACAACATAATATTATTACATCTTAGACCTCTAAATCAGATTCACACAAACTGGTTGGTTCCAGTTTGTCTTGCCTTTTTAGTACTGTAATTTCGCTTGATGTTGACTGTGATTATATTGATGTCGATACGATGATGTTCATAGTATAATGATAATCTTACTATATTGATCATAACTGAGCTTAATAGAATTGACTCTCTAGATCGAAATTCCTTCAGATCATAATTTTTTGAAGTTTGAAATATCCTGTATCGCCACCGTTTTCATGAATAATCAAACATGGTTACTCAGTATCTACGTGGTATCGCAAAATGGAGAAGAAAATCATACAGTAATTATTTGATTATATTAGTCCGTATAGGCCTAACCTAAAATGCACAAGCACTGAAATAAATGTCACTTTAAAAAAGCATGTTTGATGGCCGATAAAGTTCCAGATAGCTATACGTTCGTTTTATTTTTTGATGAACAATAAAAGATAGGCCTATCATGATGAAACGTAACATTTTACAATATCTTGAACAAAATATTTCTAACCATCTTAGATATCTTTTTGTTAAATCGTGAAGGTCTGCAAAGAAACTCGATGCTATAACTTAATATTAGGTTTGTAATTTAGCAACATGTGTTATGTTTAAAACTTTCTTATAGTAATTGATTTCCTCAATTTTGGCCTAGTTTTTCCAAGCAAACAATAGCAGTCTTTAGAATATATTCACATTATAAAATGAATACTCTTCTTGATGTTTCCAGAAAACTGTCTATAAACAAGTTGATAAAGTCGTTGAAAATTTATTGTACATGTAGTAGTCTACATTATATTGTTGGTTAGTAAATCAGACTTATAATTATCTGGTTCACTTCGTAGTAAATTAGCATCAATGAATTATTCGTCTTTCTCATTCACCTCGTTCAAATGACCAGTATCTTTGACCAAAACCGGTGTCTGTCAAAGATCCTCTGGTGTTCCATAAAGTTGCTTATAGTGTTGTTGGTACTTGTCAGGTTTAGTTTCTTCCCTTTCTAAAGCCTTCTGGAGAATATGAATATGGTCTGTCGTCATAGGTCCCAAATCACAGGAGCATCTGTTTCTTATTTATTTTATTTATTAAAGAAATTCAACGAAATACTGTCCAAGAGAAAACAATTGCCCTATGTTCTAACAAATAGTGTGTATCTCTTGATATAGAAATATATATGTATAAAACATATAATATAATTATAAGATATTAAAATACATTATGAAATATTAAAAACGTAAAATATAAAAAATACTGACAAATAATGAAGGGCAGTATCATCAAGAACAACGAGAGATTCAACTGATGTCATGGCCATTAAATTGTTCTGCTGACACTTTCTTAAATAACTATTTGACATCATATAAAATCCTCTTACTAATAACTTGCAGTCGACCTTTTGGTTCCTTCAGTGATGGATTTCCATTACGTTTAATATTCCTTAATAATTTCTTAATAATGTATGTGGGTCGTTCCATTTGTTAGTCGGTCGGTATGTTCAATTTGTGGTTGGTTTTCATTACGTTTAATAACATCGTTTCTATATCTAATAATCATATTGCTTTCAAATTTAGCTGGCAGTTTATCAGTAATACTGTCAGTCATCGCATTGGTCCTTCTGTCACTGACTTTCTTCAGTAAATGAAGAACCTTATTAGAATGTCTGTATGTACTTTTTAAAAGTATTTAGACTATATTGTTATTGAATTGATATTGAGATAAATTGTATAAATGACAGGTAATATCAACAATTAAAGTCAACGTATGATAATAAATAAAATTAATACGAGCAACTAACAACACTTAACATGATTATTGGACGGAAATTACAGAAACAAATCATCAGCAAACCATTGCAGGTCATTTATGGGTCTGATACTTTTCAGCAACAGTCAATTATCGTTAGATAATTATATGCTTGTATTTTTTTTTATTTTGGATTTCCTCAATGAGGTCACGTACTAGAAATATGAGGTCACATTTCCTCCAAAATTTTGTATTTAGCAACCTGCTGTAATGTTGCTATAAATTTATTTTGAATTAGTTTTAAGCAAGTGCTATAAAATGGCTTTATTATAGACAATGGTATGGTATGAGTCAGTTGACGTGGTTTCCTAAATCTACAAATTATAATTATAGGCCATTCACAATAATATCTATTGAGATTTTAAATGACTTACCGGTATCTATACATATATACATATTTATAATAACGGAAAACAGATTAATGCAATGAAGATCTTGATGTTAATGATAACTGATTGATTGATTGATTGGAACGCAGATGTATTATGTGTGAAGACCATTATTAACTCGAGAGTTGTTTTATAGGCCTATACTATTAGTACACAACGATTTCTTGAAAATAAGACTTCAATTTTGATACTGTAGCCTATACAAATTAAAAATAATAATGTACAAATGCAGCAATGGAGAAACGGCTTTAATTAACGACATAACCGCCACTATCAAATAAAATTAGGTTAGCTACTAAAATTACTACTCTTACATAAGAAGATGTGCAACAGTTAAAAAAACAATTAAAACAATAAAAGTAACATAGCATAATGTATCTCATTGCTTGGAGTAGGCATTGTACTTTCTTACTTGGAATTGATGAGTGGACCTTTCGGATTGAATCCTGTCACGATGGCATGTATCTCATTGATTGGAGTAGGCATTATACTTTCTTACTTGGAGTTGATGAGTGGACCTTTTGGATATAGCATAACGATATTGGACATTATAAGCTCATAAACATAGAGAGTAAAATACATTCACCTGTATCCAAAATATACAAATACAAATGAGTTTGTCAACTTAGAGTGAAATATGAACTTTACTTTCGAAGTTTCAAAAATGGTATTCGAGAGCAAATTTGACTTTTGTCTAAAAGATGACATAAGAGAAATATTCCAAGTTGTATTTCAGACAGAGAAAGTGTTTGCTCTATAACTTTTCTTTCTTTCTATACTTTTTAGTAAACTAGTGTGTTGAGTGAATATTTCATTGTTATAATTAGTTTAATAACCATGTACTACTGTATGTAATTTTAGTGCTAGAACATGGCTAGGCCTCCAGTTTATTGCTTTACTGCGCACCCTATAGGATGTCTGATTCATGTTTTACCGTCGCTGTACTCATCGTATTAATCATAGTCGAAAAAGTAGTGGACCTACTTTGAAAATATACAAGTGAAACATTTAGTAGAAACTAAATAAAGTACAATTTAAAGTCTTAATATTAAATGTTAACAATGTAAATTTTTAAGCTCATAAGGAAAGGAAATAAATTAGAAAATCCCAATGATATTATCGTGGGCGTCGTCATTTTTTTTAATAAACAAGATAGTAAAATGTTCGTGTTTCTGTTTTTGTTTCTTACGAGAATTGCATATTTTCTCTTTTTGTTTTGAAATGTGGGGTTCATAAAAGATTTATTCTAATTATTTTAATAGACTACTATTATTTTAATTGTAAAGTGAAAACGAAGGAAATGATGTCACATTAAAGCCGCCGTAGATATCAAAACTGCCAGGAATATAATTATTAACATAGGCCTATGTTGTTCCTCCGCTAATTAATTCATGAGGAAACACGACGGCACGTATCATCATAAAAAGGTGGCCTTTAATTGCAAACCCCCTCGTATATTGAAACTTTCATTTTAATAGGAATTTTGATAAAAAGCTACATCGGATTCTAGACATACTTATAGACCACTTTGAAGTAATTTGAAGACAATTTGATGTAATAATGTACATAATATTAGCTGGCTCAATTTGTATTTCCACAAAGAGTTATCTATAAGAGTAGATTCATTCAATATTTATACGAAAGCTCATAAGGAGGCATTTATTAAACGATGGACCTCCATCAATGGACCTCCATCGATGGACCTCCATCAATGGACCTCCATCAATGGACCTCCATCAATGGACCTCCATCAATGGACCTCCATCAATGGACCTCCATCAAACAAAGTTCTTTGTAGTATTAACTAAGTACAAGTAAACTTGAAGCAATAAGATTCACGCCATCGTGACATGATTAAATATTTCGACATAAATTATGTCATCATCAGAAATGAAAGTTTGTCCATAAAAAACCACTACACAAGTATTAAGGCTAATAATCGGTACAGGACGTAATCATAACATAATCATTCATACATTAACAAAAAAGGAATCATTCAGAATTAATTACAAACTTCAAAACAAATACTTTATGCGTGTATGAAAAATTCACATAAAACAAAATTAAAAGTCAAATCAAATCAGTTTTGTTCACATTAGTGTTTTGAGTCGGCCTAGGGCCGACTTACAGTCGTATCGTGAACGTTCACACTTGTGGTTTGCGTCGGGTTCGCTAGAATTAGGACAGGAAGTTCGCGGCCAGTTCGCATGGCATGG
>JAOTQE010004926.1:0-11263 GCA_025631205.1 Nesometra sesokonis
ATTGTTGGATAATCTGAGATCTGTGGTCTGGTATTGTGTACACAGAATCATTGGTTTTTGTGTAATTTCAGAAAAAAATAGTGTCATTTCAGAAAAAATAGTGGAAAAATGTCAAAAATAGTGAAAGAGTGAGACTGGAAAATAGTGAGACTTCTGCCAAAATAGTGAGACTTGGGAGCTCTGGAAGCAGGCTTGAAGTAGAGTTTGTGTATGTTTTTTTATAGTATATGGGAACCACATTAATTGCAGTTAAGATAAATATGATAGCTAACACGACATGTTAGTGGAGTTGTAATTTGAAGAAAAATAGTACAGAAGTGTTGTCTTTTTAGTGTAGATATATTGTATGAACAGGGAGGTATAAAATATTTTATACCTCCCTGGTATGAAGTTGTGTATGTTAGGTTTATTTATTTTAATACCATTGATAAGATGTTTGGGAGACCTTTTTGCTGCACATCCTTGTCATTTTTTGCCATGCATCTAGACCCCTGTCAGAAAAGTAGAACTAATTTTAGAGATTGATGATTGATTGACACAAAAAAAACTGCTATATTTGTACTGGTTTCAGTTAATTTTTAATATTAACTTACTTATTTAAAGATATATATTACATTGTAAAATTGATTGTAGAAATCTGAGAATATATTTTCCTGTAATTAGCACTCACAAAATACTAAAAATCAACAACCATTCTTCGATAAATAATACAAAAACAATTTTTCAAATATTCTCAAGTCAATAACTTTCATGTTATTTTAATATGATCAAATAAATTTTTAAATTAATTGGATTAATTGTGGTCATTTTAAAGGGGCATTCCTTTCAAAATCCAACAAAATTAAATTTCTTTTGAAATTTACCCATTTATTAATAAGAAACGTGTTTAGTTACCTGTATACACGTTTAATTTTATTCTTGAGTAGAAAAAACTAATAATTATTGAACTCTTTCATGTTCACCTGCTTTATTTTTATGATCCTCAAAAATCAAATTCTGTGCTTGTTTTGCATATTTTAATGTTTTGAAGTAATATAATGACATAAACATGGCAGATCAGTATTATACTTATGAATTTGAATACAAAATAGTAACGTTTAGAATAATTAAAATTTTTTGTTGACAACACAGAATTTTAGAATGAATGGGCCTTTAAAGTCAACTTGGACTGTAAGTTGAGTTTCTGTATGGTATATTGATGTTCTGGTATGCCACACTTTATACCTTTAAGTTGGTATGTATGTTAACCTACTTTAAAGTTAGATGAACTGCTGGGGAATCCCTTCATGTTTTTCAAGTACAGTAGGCTTTAGATTAAGTCCCCACTAAACTTTCGTAATCAAGATCAAAAACTAAGTGTACCCTAAATTATATTTGTGGTGTTGATCAGTTTATGTTATATATTGTTGATTAATTTAGCACATTAGATATCTTAACTCTAATCTCATTGGATAATTTGCGTGACTTGAGTCCATGGGGTGCATTTTGACCCCCTCAAATCTCGGCAATGAATGGATCCATTGATTTGAAAATTGGCATACGTAAAACAAGTCCAAACAAATAAATGGGATATAATTTTAATCCTGTAAACAGCATAATTATTAAACACCTGGTAATTACAAGTACTGTGTGTAACAATTTTAGTTTGCATTTTTACTATTAAGAGTAAAGACTGATATTTTATTTTTAAAAATCTGTCTGCACTTTGAGACTATTTTATTGTGTAAGGCACATTATGTTTACATTATCAACATTACCTACCGGTAATTACCATTGCTGTAACAATGAAGATATTTATCATTTTCAGCCTGGTTATATTCCATGAAAGTCTTAGGGTATGTTCAAATTCAACAATTAAGCAGAATACACAGCATACGATTTTTTTGTGTCTGAACTAGCCAACGATTAGCATAAATCACTAATCCAGAGCGTAACTTCTGCTTCCTGTAAACCCCAGATTAGCATACCTATGAGCTATGCCTCGTACACTTGAAAGAATTTGTCCTTGTGGCATGCGTTGACCAATCATCAGTCTGCATTGACCAATCCATTACGGATGACTGGTCATAGGATAACCCACTGGCGGCAAGTTTAAAATTGTTTATGGCATGCTCTACGCCTTGGTGTCCGAACACCTTGGTTGTTACGCTGCAAATTAACTTATGCCTTGCTTAGGCTACTCTCCGCTTAAGCCGAGAATCTGAGCATACCCTTCATTATTACTAAATACCTGTCTATTAAACAACTAGACAACTACAATAGTATAGTAAATTATGATCATTTCTATTTCATTACATTTTAATTACAGCTATTTATTTAAGATAATTACCCCTTTAATATATTATATTCTTTAAAAGGCATGATAATTACTAAATTCCAAATACGATCATTTATCTGTTAAGAATTATCTCCGGAAGTAACATGCATATTTAATTGATCCGCTATGTCTTTATCAAAAGTTGTTAAACTTGTTTTCGTACACTCCATTACTGAAGCTTGGCTGGAGTTAAGGAATTTGTTTATGCTGTAGTGTTTTCATATTTTTATCAGTAGTTAGTGATGAATGAAAATTTTTCCATTGGATTTAGTCAGAATGACCTATGAGGATTCTATGCCAATTGTCATCCACAAATATTAAAGTAGCACTGTAGTTTGGTATATGTTATTTGCATCAGGGAGAATACTAGATAAAATTTGTTTTGCTCAACACTGATATGTAAATGTACAGGACACTCATGAAAAATTTGCAAGTTGTTCTCGGGTGAGTCTCGAACACACAATCTCTAAGTAACTAACCAGGCATCCGTGGCACTAGATCACCGAGTTTGTACTTAGTGACTAGGGACAGAATTCGAGCCCAATAAACAGTGGGTACTCACTTAGTGAATACTTTTTTAATATGTTTTTCCCAAAAAAAATAAATGTAAAATGTTATCAGAGAGACAAAGTACTAATCCACAAATCAATACATGTTGTCACACCCACCAGCTCCTACCAATACCAAGACAAAAGTCCAATTGCGCACCCCTGTATTGAAATGGTATAATCCATTGTTAGGTGTTTTTTGTCCAGGTGGCTGTTGGCCTAGCTGGCTTTTGTCCAATTACCACAATGTACACGTATGCTTATTGGGCTCGAAATCTGTCCCTAGTCACTAAGTGCAAGCTTGGTGGTCTAGTGGTATGGATGTCAAGCTAGTTTCTTAGAGATTGTGGGTTTGAGTCCCACTCGAGAATAACAAAAAATTTTCGAGAGCATTTTCAGCTGTACTGAGTATTTTGTACATTTACATGTCAGAGTTGGGCAAATCAAATTTTATCATGCTTGCTTTCCATTCCTGAGGTCCTGGGTTCGAACCTGACAGTAAACTAGGGTTTTTTTTCCTAACAACGCCACTCCCAAAGCCTCATAATGAGACTGTTTAGAAAGCATTACTAAATCTCACTCTGTTATTGGCATGAAATTTCACTGTTGTATGTGACACAAAATAAAAAAAAGCATAAATATCATCCAGTATCTAATTCTTAAATAAAATTTTGCTGGTCATTAAAAAAATCAGAAACAATCCTCTGACTGGAAATGTCACTCAGTATTACGTCCTGTTTAGTTAGTTGCAGACTTGATATTTGTTGTCTTTTACCATAACATGTCATACCTCGAGGCAGTTGATTAAATGCTAAGCCTGTGTACAACACCACGGCTTAGCATTGAAGGTGATATTGTGTGCACGATTTTGTACACGCTTTGACACTTTTGTAATTGTTGGTAAGAATGGACTGGTTGGTTGATTACACATGTCGTTTCATACCCTGTGTAACAAGTGCATTAACGCATGGTTTTAAATTATAAACAGGGGGGATAGAAGTTTCAGGTATGGATGGAATGCTAAAGTTAAATTTAGCCACTTCCCATGTATAAGTTCATGTAGAGGTAAAATTGCTATTAAATGTATGCCCAGGAGATTAATAAACAGGGGTAATCCTTAAATTATAGCTCTCCCTAAATGCAGTCACCTTCCTTATGCCCTGTAAAGTGGTCTACAGCACTACCAGGGTGGGGGGGGGGGATGTACAAATAATCCATTTAACATATAAAATTGAAGATATTTGCAATTTGTTAAAAAAAAATATTTCACTTTTAAAATAACTCATTTAGAATTTTTTTGGCATTTATTTCAAAACCACCTCCTTTTTTGCCTCATATATTTACGATGAGGTCTTCACTAAAAAATGGACCCTCTCTTTATAATGACCCCTAAAACACATATGAAATCCTTCCCTAAAGGTTTTTATTTGCACAGGCTCCAATTCTATCGAATGAATTACCTTATCTCATTCGTCATTGCACAAACGTCTCTCAGTTTAAGTCACTTCTGAATACTCCGACTGGCTTTCATAACTGTTGGTATTTTTGTATTGTGAAACTCTGGTAATAGAGCACTGTATAAGTATTTGGTATTATTATTATTATCTGCTACTCTCATGCATATTCGCCGGTCTCATGCATAGGAGACTAATTTTGAACGTCTCATGCATATGTCGCAACATGGATGATTTGAATTTGTATTAAAAAATAATTAATGAACCAACAGTACCTAGACACCATGAAAATTTGATGAAAATGGCATCAAGGTTTAGAAAATCATCTTGGGATAAAAACCATGAAAGATCTGAAAAAAACAATATAGAGATTCACAAAAAATGTAAAACTCTGTATTGGTATAAATGAAATATATATTTTAAGTCTCTCAGGTATTCTATTTGTGAGTTGTATGGCCGAGCAGTTAAAGCAGGGAAACCGTGAACCATGCATAAATGACAGCATGGGTTCGAAGCCCGCTCGCACTATGGTTCTGGTGGTGGAACAAGTCTTCTCGGATAAGAACTATAAACCGTAGGCCCAGTGTACAAAATGGCTCTTGTGCACTATAAAGAACCCAGTACATCTTTCGAAAAGAATAGGGGGTTACTCCGGTGTACTGTTCCATACACAAGCCCTGCCGTGGACAGAAGGATGTGCGCTAACATAGTAGCTGCAAAGGACATGTCGTGACCCTTAAGAAAGTAGCAAGTTATTGACTGTGCAACATCTAGTCCACTGCGCCTTTGATGATTCGATTTGAATTCGAATTAGCGCAATGTAAATGTCTAAATATTATATTATTATTATCATCCCAGTAGCAGTTTCTTGTGTTTGGTATGTTTGCGGTTGCTCCTGCATAGGCTTATTTTGTATGTGTTTATGAGATTTTATAAACATAATTCAACAGTGGTTTAATAGTGTTTTTCAAATAAATTTAATCAAGTCGATATGGTTATTTATTCAAATCAATATGGAAATCTAAATTGCAGGGGATATATGGAAAGAGGGGAAATATTATCTTTAAATTAGGGCATAAATTGCATCATGAAATTCCTAGATTATTCAAATGAATACAGTTATTCAAATATATATGGTAATTTAATTTATTCAGATGAATAAATTTATTCAAATAATGTAATTTATTTAAATAAATATGGTAATTTATTCAACTTAAGTATTGGTATATATTCAAAGATATATTGTAATTTTAATTGGGCCTAATTGCAAGAATGTATGGACAAAAATGTATTAATATCTTTAAGTATTTTCATCAGATCAAAAAAATTAATTAAGATGTAACTTCTTTTTTGTTGATAAAAAAAAATAAAGAAATTTAGAAATAGTTATGTTTAAAAATGTAATTTTATGTTTTTGGATAACCAAAACAAAAATTATATGTTAATTTAATATTGTTTTATAACATCATTATATCACGGACACACCTTTTTTAAGTCCTGAATGGTATTAGTATAGTTTAACAGGTTACTTAGGTTTACATGTTAATAAAAATAATAAAATACAGTGTGACTAATGCACGCTATAATAGGCTACACACCCATCATATATAACAAAATCCTTGATCGTTTCATATTGAAAGATAAATTCATTGTTAGATTATGAATGAATTGTAATACTGTATCAGGTTTGGGCTTGTCAATTACAAATGAGGTAATCAATAAAACATGAAATCTACTTTAGAAACACAATGAGTAACAAATCTAAGATCAGCAAACCAGATTTAAGGAACTGGTACCGTAGTTTCTTCATATTGAAGCGATTATAAAATAACAAAATGTCTGCAGTTTCGGTTCCTCATTCATTTCTATTGTTGTCTATGCATTCAGATAGCTGTATAATTATCTAAAGGTATTGTTGTTTATTGTATTCCGAAAATAATTAGCTGGACATTGATAAGGTTAGGCCTCTATTGTAATGATAAGCAGTCCCTGGCAGCAGGCAGTCAGGCATAGATGATGCATAGATTGTTAGATTTTGTGAATAAACAGCTATTACATGTGCTTGAAATTGAACATAGCTGCACTGATTGTTGGGCTAAAGAGTTTGGAGCAAAGGATTTTGTCAAAAAGTTTTATCGTATGTACAAATTACTATTTTTATTAGATAATGTTAATCGTAGCAGGTTAAGAGTTGGTTTATAGAGGAAATTTTTTCAAAGTTCTATGGTCTATGAAGTCGGTTCAGTGTTTAAGGTAGTATTATACGGCAAAGGTGTGTTTGGTAGTAAGACCATTGAATTCAGAAAATTTTGGTCACGCCTTCGTTTTGGTCGTGCCGTTTATTTTGTCGGGTTTTTTCCCTAAAGTATGGTGTAAAACATACTAAAGCTAAAACGATCGGATACCAGACCATTGAGGAAATAAATTTATTTCCTCCATGAAGACCAATTTTATTGTAATATATTACTGTGTTTTTTTTGTCAATAGTTGTAACAACATTAGTGTGATGTCTACAGATTATGATATTATGGATTAATTAAATAAATGTGGCAGAGCCAAGCCAAATGAGACATAAGTCGGAAAATTGAGTTTTTGATAGATTATAAAACTAAAAATTATTATCTTTAACATGCAAAAAAAAACAGTTTCATACGATGTTTCCTTGCGAAGTTATGAACAATTAAAGTTCAAACATTTAAAACCTAAGTTTTGAGAAAGCTGCATTTTAAAATTGTTTATCCGTATACATTGACTAAGCAAGGTCATTTTAAATTGCATTTTTAAACATTTTTTTTGTCATATATCTGAAAATTTTAAAGTAGTATGAAAGTTGAATGTATGAACTGTATATTTTTGAAATAAATAAAATTTGAAAAAAAATGACCATTTTAAAATTTCTGCCTATTGTGGAAAACTAGCATTTGCGACTTAGGTCTCATTTGGCTTGGCTCTGCCACAAATGGCCTATTTTAATCATTTATAATTGCCTTTTGCACAACAAACATAACATTTTTATTATTAAAATTGTTATTATATAAAAAGTCTTAGTTTACAAATTATTTTAAAGGACTGATTCGTCGGGGTATGTTACAAACCAGGCGTGACTAAAACACAGCACAACTGAAAAAGGATCAGACACCTCAGGAATCACCATTTCAAATCTGTGACAAATCTAAAACATAATTCCCCAAAGCAATATATCAATGGGTTTTCTTATTATTGAAATGCAGTTTCGCTGCTGAAAGGTTACTTAATATGATTACCCTGTCATATAAAGTCCATGATAAATAATTAAGGTTTAAAATATTCCAGTATATCAAATTCTTTTTAAAAGGAAAGCTTTTGATGTGATTTACTGATTGCATCATTCTGAGTGGGTTCTGAATCAGCTACCAATGTTTCATTTTCATTAAGTATTTCGCACTCATTTAATCTAACCAAATCTATCTTTATTTCTTCAGGTCTTATCTATGGGTCTCTTCGTGGTAGTCGAACATTTTCCGTAGCAGCTTCAGACCGGTTCTCGATCGCATCGCTGGAACGTTCACTCAGCTCGGACGGTGGTCAACGGCGCTCAGTGTTCAGTATGGAGGAGATATGCAGCCTGGCCGCACAGGCCAACGCAGACGAGGAAAACAATGAAGACTGGGCTAAGGTAGTACGAATATTTTTTAATATTTAGTGAGACTAATTAAAATTAGTGATTTATATTACACATGGTTTTTAGTGCCAAATACATATTGTACAAAAGACAAAGAAAAACACCAAGCAGCAAGAATAATAAAACTACGAATACAGCTATCTCGCTAAAAATCACCACCCTTCAATCTATTAGTTGTACCAGTTATCCGAACAGCTTATCTATTTCCACTTTGATTCCACCCACTTTGGGCATTGGTATGGGTGTTTTTTGGGGTGGTTTTGACAGAATTTATTGTATGGTTGTAAATTGCGTATATATTCTCAGAGCCAACGAGGGAGGTTGGAGCGGATGAGAGTGTGGCACTCTCGCAGTACGCGATGCTAGTTTATCGCACAAGCACAAGTTTCGCTCCAGATAAGAAGCTTACGCTAATCACCGTCTAGTTCAGACCCAAACAATTGTACCTCTTGTATGTTACACTCGACTTAATCGTTAAATATCAACATCCCAAGTAAAGTGCCATGCCCAAGGGCAAAAGCAAATAGCAAGCATGAGCACCTTTTCACTTCAGTCAGAACCACAATCAACATCTGCTCCCATAAAATTGTTTGTTTTAATTTAAAATTCTGTAGTTGTTATCAAGATTATTTTTATTTATACTTATTGAGATGAAAAAATTAAAACAATTAAAAATGTTTATATTTAAATACTCAATATATTTTGTTTATATTTTTCAGATCCAAGAAATATTTGAATCATTAAGATTTCCACTAGCTAGGGAGTCAACCTACTTTAAAGATTACCAAAGTGACTTTCAGCAAATGTTGCAAGGTACCTATCCTGATGATAATTTGTATAAAATTTTGGGGATGATTTTTTATTTATTAATTTTTATATTTTGTCGCTTTGAATCTCCATCATTGGAGGGTCAAAATATGAGTTTAATAACACCATTTTTTTGATGAGACATTAAGCTGTTGGTACTACACAGGGGCAGATCCAGGATTGTAATTTTTGGTGGGAGGGAAATTAAATCCAGATTTGGTTTTGACAAGCAAAAAAAACCCTGCTTGCAAGTAACAGGTCAGACTCTGCCTCTAGGAGTCCTTATACACAGCCACTTTGCATCCATTAAAAAAAAATCCAGGTTAATTTTAGGGGGGCTTAAGCCTGTTAAGCCTGCCTCCCTCCCCCTTAAATCTGCCACTGCTGCTTGCAACAGCTCATTTGCATATAAAAGAAAAATGTTTTTAAACATTGTCCAATTGCTACCAGAAGTACCTCATTTGAAAAAAAGTTAATTTCAAACTTTTATGCTTTTTATTAAATATCCAAATACATTACATAGGGCAAGGCATGGTAAAACCACCAAGTTGTCGGACAGAAATTTATTGAGAATTAAGCAAATAAACAACAGGAAATATAAACAGATACAAAGAAAATTGTTGTCTATTTTGTTCCATACTTAGGTTATAGATGTCCAATTTTGATAATTGAACCCTCATTTTAAGGCTTCCATCAAGTATATTATGGTTTTAGTAATAACTCCATTTTACAATTTTGCGACAACTTGGTAGTTTTGCCTCAAATGGTTATGGTACAGCTTTGAAAGTGACAATTTGTCTGTGTTCTAGTCCTTATCGCCACCTCAACTTGTAAACTGTTGGATCATTTGGATCCACCCCTTAAAATGCCCTAAAAGAGCCAGGGTCAGTGACTGAGAATATACCAGTTCATACCCTAGCATTTAGCATAACTAATGTGATGATTTACTTGAAATCTATTGTACTATTTGTAAATTATGAGACCATGTCCTTATCCAACACTTCCATTTGGGATTAGGCACTAAGAGAAACTCTTGATTAAAATCAAGAACACTTAAAAAATGTGTCAATATGCTGATGATGGACAAGTAGAATTTAAACTATTGTTCCATTTTAAGGTCATTTTATGTTAATGGTAATATCTCACCCTAAATAGAATATACATTTAGAGTATACCACTTAAAGATGTACTGTCATTCGAAAATCTTTACCATTAATTTTGAAATTAATTGCTCAAGGTTAAGAACTTAAATATTAATAAGATTTTTTACACTGAAAAATGACCAAAATTGTACAAGCTTCCAGGATTGTTAGATGTTTTTTTTTTTTTTTTGCTTATTTTTAGCATATACTGTAATGTTTGCAAAGGGTACATATTGTTTTGTAATTTCTATTGCCATGGTTGTAATATATATGCTAGTCACATATCAATTTAATAAATAGTATTACATTAGGGAAAGAAACAACACGTTTTTGAAAAATAACAAACTGTTATGTTTGAGACGAATGATGGATCACAAAAAAGGATACTGTAATAAATGGAAATTAATACCAGTGGCTGGTGGTAAAACATTAAATGGAAGTATGATTGAAGTATAAGCCAGTTAAGTCTTATGAAAGAACTCATTACTTATTTTGAGATTTGTAGAGTTATCATGCAATCAAACCACATCCGAAATGAAATTTAGAAAAATTCATTTTTGGTGAGCATCCTGTAGGTGGCGCTATTTTTAACCATTGGTCCAATGTTCATTAGTCATTCCAAAACTAATTTTAATCTTTCTTGAGTCGACCTTTATGGCTCATTTTAGGGACATAGAGATAGATAGATGGAGTTCATTGCCAACCCTCTTTTTGAAGATCAAATGTAAACATCTAGACTGTACTCCCTACAAAAATATTTCAATTTTTTGTATGTTAATTTACCTCTCATAAACAGACATCGCGAAAAATTTAATGATTTTTCTGTAAAACGAATAAAATTTTTGTTATAAAGTTATCATTATGATGTAATGGCTGAAAATTATGTTACTAAACCAATCTTAAAAATGATAAACAATATTTAATTTAAATAATAGAACACGGTGTCTAGACATTGGAGAGGCCATTTGTGCTGACAAGGCCGTGAATTGTGAGACATACAGACATAAACATAATTTTATTGGCCAAAATTCTCGTAAGTGGACACCCCGTAAACGGACACTTTTTCCGGACCTTAGGGTGTCGGCTTACGGGAGGTTCAACTGTATGTTACTTTTTATGTAAATAAATAAAAAGCAATTTTCTGCATGCCTGCTCCTACTTTAAATTTTCAAATGGAGAAGGCAAACTATTAAATATTTATTATTTATTTATTATTTTTTAATGTTATGTTAAAAAATGTTATGTTTAATTTTTTAATAACCAATAGATGCACTGATTATATTTAAATAACATAGAATAACAGTTACTCCAAATAATGAAAGTGAGGCCATGTT
>JAOTQE010004937.1:0-11262 GCA_025631205.1 Nesometra sesokonis
ATGTACCACATACATACATACACACGCATCAAGTGACTGCAATAGTCCCTATGCATGCAATGCATAGGAACTAAAAAGTACTGACAAGGCATCAGTATGATGCATTCAAGACTAAGGAAAGAAAGAAGAAACAAGATCAGCGTGCTAAATACACACCTGAACGTAGGGCCGCAATAAATGCCGGGTCAAGGGAGTTGTATACAAAAAGAAAGAAAGCAAGAATAATGATGGCTTTGGCTGAGAAGGAAAGACAAATGTTGGAAAAAGATGATGAGGTGAGGCAAATTGAGGGATTGCTAGATTCACAGAAAGCAAAAGTAAAAAAACGAACCAAATGTTTGCAAAAGGAAGATACACTTGACGCAAGATCAAAAATGGCCAGAGCCAAAGCTCATGCACGTGCGAAAAAAGCCTTGGCAAGAAAGCGTTCACATTTTGTCAATACTACACTGGACTTGATAAATAAGGCGTCTCCATTGAAAGCTGCTGTTTATAAAGAAGCTAGGGTCTGGGCCAAAACACGAAATGAAGAGAGTATTCAGGGTTTAAGCTGCCACTAGCCAAATAGCCAAATCCTATGCCAAAGTTGAATTTGGCTAATATTTTAAACTCCAAATTAGCCAAATAACTAATGAATTTTAACAATAACTTTTTATTAAGCATTATTTTGATAGGATTTGGCTCATCAAACTTGAATTTGGCTAATCAATTTAAAGCTAAATTAGCCAAACTGCTACAAAAATATTTCTTCCAGCTTAATCACCGAGTATTGTGGAAGCAGTTGCTTACAACAACCACGACATTCTGCTGTTCGAAAGAACTTGGCCAGCTGTCTTGATAATGTTGTGAAATCAAAGCTACAGAGGGGAGCTTCCAGGAAATTTGGAGTAAGTAGGAAACTACTCTCCAATGCCAAGAAACATCTAGCTGGGCGGAAGTCTGTTTCAGTCTCTACAATAAAATTAATTAAGCAGTTCTATGAGATAAATTCAAGTTAACTTCGTGATAAGAAGCTGGTAAGTAAGAAGACACTGAAGCCCCGACATGTCCTGAACATGACTATTGGCAAACTCCATAATGAATATATGAAGGCCCACCCAGACTACCCAGTATGTTCTTCAGTCTTTTTTTAGACATCGTCCAAACCATGTGAAGCCGATGTCAGGAGCCAAATACATAGGGTGTCTCTGCAAATATTGCGAAAATCTTAGCTTGAAAATCAAAGTAATCAATAAAATACAACTAAAAATTCAATTTAAAGATCTATATGAGCTGGCTGGTGCCACTATGTGGCTATGTGAATTCTACAACCCCTCATGCATCTTACGTGAATGTAGCAAGTGTGGGCTGCATAAGCTTACCGAAATCATCTAAAAATAATTGGAAAAATTGAATGTCAAATATAACCTTCCCATTATTGTAGCAGCATACACAAATAGACCTACACTTTTAGGAAGAGATTGGCTCAGAAAAATTCAACTAGACTGGGGATCAATCAATAGTGTTAAATGTGATCTAAATGATAATATGAACCAGTTGCTATCTGAACACAAAGATATGTTTATTGACAGTTATGAAGGTATTAAAGGGGTAAAAGCACATATTAGAATTAAAGAGGAAGTGCAACCTATTTACATGAAACATAGATCAGTACCATATGCTATAAAAGAAAGGGTAAAGAAAGAATTATGTAATATGTGGTGACTATAAAGTTACATTAAATCAAGCAGTTGCCGGTGAACAATACCCGTTGCCGAACGCTGATGACATATATGCTCAATTAGCTGGAAAACGTATTCACAAAGTTAGATCTATCGCATGCGTACGCGCAACTGAATCTCAACGAGGGAAGTTAAAATTATGTTACAATTAACACACACATGGGACTATATGCATACACAAAATTACCATATGGAATTAAGTCATCTCCGAAAATATTCCAAGCTACAATGGACAAGATCCTTAAAGGTTTAAACTGCCTATGTAATCAAGATGACGTGTTAATCGCTACAGAAACGCGGGAAGCAAACTTGAAAAGCCGTTGCCGATGTCTTTCAGAGTACAAACTAAAACATAAACAAACAAATGCGAGTTCATGAAAAGCGAAGTCAAATATCTTGGACTCAAAATAAGCGAACATGGCATACAACCAATTCAGGAAAAGATACAAGCAATTAAAGATGCCCCACAACCTGAAAACATATCACAGCTAAGGTCATTCCTGGGTATGGTGCAGTATTACTCCAAATTCCTACCTGACCTGTCAACAACCTTGAGTCCAATACATAATTTGCTAAAGAAAGAGACAGAGTGAAAATGGACTGTCGAACATCCACGTGCATTCGAGAAATGCAAACAAGAACTAACCAGTGACTCATTACTTTACTTGTACATTATGAAACGGAAACTCACACTTGCATGCCAGGGTGCAAAATTAACACTCGCCCGCTCGCCAATGCGAGCTAAAAATAAATTTGTCGAGTGAAAGTATGTCCTAACTCACCTGTCAGGGCAAGTGCTAAATAAGGCTATCGTACTTAAAATATTTACTATCTAATGTAGTAATCTAAAATTCCTTGTAAGTTTAATACTAATTCCATGATTTTAACCACAAATTTTGACATTCTATTGCATGACTGCTTTACTGTAATGTAGGCCTTGCTCGCTAGCATAGTACAGTACCTGGGAGCTCGCGGAGCCCTCCACGCTGCATGCTGCTGTCAAAGAACAGCAATAATTCATTTACTTCCTGGATTCCTACATTATGGACACGGGGGGTAAACCATGCCATTTAGCGCACACTATAATCAATCTGAAAATTAATTTCCCCAATGAATGAATTAGTTAGCCCCCTTTGCGCATGCGGCCTACGACATTGCGTTGCCATTTCATGAAATTGTTTTGGGTTTTCTTGGGCGCTTGAAAAACTTTTCTCTATTCGCCGGGGTTGACGAATTTCGGTGAAAAAATGAAATATTCTGTTGACATGTAGATAATTTGTAAGATGTAAATTTTAATAAAGATGTGATTGAGTAAAATATGGGCAATTTTTATTTTATTGCATGAAAACGGTTCTGTTTTGATTATTCAAAAAAATGATTACCCAGTTTCACGGCCGTCACTACGTAGCGACGGCGAAAATGAAAGACTTGCGGTTGGCACAGAAAAATAATATTTTGATATCGAAAAATAATACTTTATCGCCTAGGCGATAGTTTTACTTATGAGTCGTGGCTTTTAAAAAGTATTCCTATATACAGCATTATTTTCTGTGTTTACCGGACAAGAAACACGCCTTGTGTACCTACGTACGGATGATTTTCGTTGCCTTGTAGTTCTTGCATCTAGTGTCTTCCGATGACCGAGTCAATATAGCGCAAAATTAGCCGGTTTGTTTTTAAATTCATTGATACGTTTATTAATCGCGTGATCAGACAAGGATTTTGATTGATTGGAAATAAATTTTCTTCATTTTAATTGGTTGATTTATATTTTTAAAACTTTCGCAACTTCATTGACGTCATTATGTATACCTTTTGTAGTGTACGTAGTAGGAAGCCTAGTAGCCGTATTACCGTAGTACTCCTCAACATAAACAAAATGTGGAGTATTTGAACACTACTAAACCTAAGCGTAGGCCTGATTAATCACCTACTGAAACTCCTGGACCTGAAACTTCTCTTCCTAGACCACCTCCTCCTAGTGGGCCTACTGCTAATTTCAGCACTAGCACTGTACCGGTTATTAGTAATTCTACTTCTGATAGGCCCACTTCTAGTTTTACTACCAGTACTACTAATTAGAAGCAGTATGAGGCAGATACTGTAAAGAGGGAAAGCCTGTAACCAAGTTTGTAGGAATTGAAACACCATCAAGTCCAGATGCAAATGGAATTTTTAATTCCGTCTTACAGGCAATCAAAACTGTAGGAATCGAAGAGAATGACCTGAAGAATAAGCTTGTCGAATTTGGTTGCGATGGAGCACGTGTGATGTTAGGTCACAAGGGAGGAGTTTCTACTTTATTGAAATGCTTGCAACCATCACTTATTGCTATTCATTGTTTTGCACATCGCCTGGAACAAGCTTACAAAGAATGTGTAAAGGGAGAAAATGTATACGAGAGCAGCATCGTCCTTTTAATGGGCCTTTATTACTTTTACCACAACAGCCCAAAGCAAAGGCAAATTCTTAAAAACACGTTCACAAGCCTAAATATTAACTGTATTATGCCAACACGAGTAGGGGGAACTAGATGGGTGGGACACATGGTCCTTGCCATCACGAATTTCTTCAGAGGATACAAGGCAATACGTGCCCAGTTGGAGAACTGTGTTTCTCAGAAAAAGAAGGTAGGGATATATAACTTTTATTATTATTTATGATAATTAATGTTATTGCAAACAAAATCTAAATAACGTTTTAATGTAAACATTCAGGAAAAATATAGGCTTTGAAAGGTTTCATTAATTAAACAAATGAATTAAAGAATTTATTATTTCATTCATTTGCTAACAATTTACGTCACTTAATAATGACATTTTTAATATTTATAGGCTGATGCTCAGAATAAGGCTCGAGGATACATTAAACTTATTAAGCGTCCAGATGTTATTGCATATATTCATCTTCTTGATGTTTTGAATCCTCTACACTCATTGTCATTGACACTTTCAGATGTTGGATAAAAGCTGGATGTGACAATAGACCTAATATCAGCATATGTTGAAAGGTATGGGAGGGATCATTCGTGTGGTGGCCTCATTTAGATAATGACATCGAACAATTAGTTCTGGAATGCTCTACATGTCAAAGTGTTCGAAGCACACCCCAGGCAGCTCCATTAATTCCATGGAAATGGCCTGTTTGTCCTTTCCAACGAGTGCATATTGATTTTTGTCACAAAGATAATGACGATTTTCTTGTAATCATAGATAGCCACTAAGTGGATCGATGTTAAACACATGAGGACAATTACTTCTAACAAGACCATCGATGAATTGCATTTAATTTTTGCAGAGCATGGTCTTCCAGAAGAAATTGTTTCGGACAATGGTCCTCAAATTTTCTAAAGCATTGTAACATTAGGTATACTCTTAGTCCTCCTTATCATCCACAGAGCAATGGTGCCGCTGATAGAGCAGTAAGAGTAGTTAAAGAAACATTGTTAAAACAAGTAATTGATGGTAAAGCCAATCATTCAATGAAACGTAGGGTGGCTAATTTGTTGCTGCGTTATAGAACGACGCCACACTCTACTACGCCACAACGAGTGACTAGGGCCAATAGGGGCAATAAGCAGAAATTCTTTCAAGCCTACATACAAGAGGACACATTTATGTATCAAATCTCTATTATGATTATGTACTTTATTTATTTTTAGATCCTCTTAGACTTTGTTGGATCAGATGATGGGACAAGCAGGACATTTCAACTACTACTTCCAGAAGGAAAACTTATCAAATCTTCTACTGCAATTGGGGCACTCGAAGACAATGAGATTATGCATTTACTTCTTCTTAATGTTTTGTTGCTTGTAAGTAATACCATGATTTAATATCAACTTTTGTAAGGATTTTGTGGTTGTTAGCAGTTTTAGATCACCTTCGTTAAAATAAACAAAAATCAATGGCCATTAATTGCCCCTTTTTGGAATTGTCTCATTCGATCCCATTCAAAATATTAGGATGAAGAGCTCTACAACATGTACCGTAAAGTATATGTGTAATGTTTAGGTGAAAAAAAGGTTCTGTGCTTGATTGTAATTATCAGTCTAGTTAAGACTCAACATCCTTGACTGAATGACATTCACTCGTTATTGTAGGGTTTTGTCAACTCAGAGTGAGCTAATAGTAATTGTTACATGTAAAAGCTTTATTAAAATCTGGCATATTGTATACTTCAGTGTTATGAAAGTGAACAGAATGTGAAACCACAATGGAGCTACATTTAACAGACAATTGGTTGATTATTCCAAGAATATTCCTTGATCACTTTATTGATATTAATTAGACAATTTTATCCACAAATAAGGATATATACCGTAATGCCTAATGTTTTGAATAATTTGAATAAGGCTATGCAAGTTTGACTTTCTTGGAATCATGCACAAATATTAATAATACTAGTAAGTCTACTTTTATACTAATTATCAGGAATCTGATTATGAAGAACTACTTCTCTATATGGTTGAGCATGCAGACATATCAGAGATGATGGACAATATAGGAGATGAGGTAGCAATCACAAGTGATGATGAGGACTTCATCACGATTGTTGGTGAGGACATGCCTCCTAACAGAAGTGACCATGATGCTGATCAACAGTAAGTCAAGGAAATGAGAAAAAAAATATGGAAACCTCCTCAAATACAAACGATATCATACACATTTTAATGAAACATATTTCTTTCTGCCTGTCTACAAATTTCTCAATTTGTTACCTATCAAATACAGTTGGCCTACTGTTTGTCAACTGTCAACTAATACTGGTCACTTTTTGGCTTACATTTTTAATCCAACTTGTGGATTGGTACTGTAGATATCTATTGTGTTTATTTTCTCCTTTCAGAAGTGAAGGTTTACAAGAGGTCCTTACACAGCTGAAGAGTGTTACTGACGCTAGCCTGCATGCAAAACAGTGAATGTGGAGCGTGAAGATGTGTTAGATGGGCCCTAAGGGCATTTAAAAGAAAAAAGTTCAATGCCAAAGCTCCACTCTTTGTAAAATTTGTCGGAGAAGCGGGCATAGATACTGGAGGTCCATCCAGAGAGTTTATGCGTCTTCTGGTATCTGCCATAAACGACTCATAAATATTCGAGGGACCAGAGTATTCCAAGACTTTAAACTATCAGGGTATGTACAGTATATATTTTAGTACAAGATATTTCATTGATCCCACATAGACAGTAAAATAGCCAGCTGAGCTAAAGCTGAGGTAAAGGGACAGCCCGGGAGCTATTAGTACTGTTTGTTCACTAGACCTATATTTCCTCTGCCCCGGGATCTGAGCACAGAAGAAAAACTTACCCGGTGTGGGCACCAAACCTGGTCCATCCCACCGCTGCCACCAATAAAACAAACCAGTAAATAGCCAACTGAGCTAAAGGGACATCCCAATTTGCCCGCAGTGCTGTTTGTTCTACATGTACTGTGTTAAATCTTATTTTGTTGAAGGGTCATTTCGTGACAAATGCTTTCGCGATTTGATCCTGATAGAACAGAGGCCCAGAACATTTATTGACATTTGGGGCAACTTTGGGGCTACTGCCTGGGCTTCTGTACAGGATAAAGTTACTGTCATTGGATTTTTAGTTGTTTATATGGTGTAACAATTCGTTTGCAAACGAAATTAAGCCATTTCTCTTTGAGCTAAATAAACTCATTTTTTGACCCCTATTTTTGGGCCCCTGGGATTATGGTACAGGCTATACCCTGCCAGCAATTGATTTTATTGAACCTTAAACAGGGCCTGACATGGTGAGAACATCAAACCTTGTTTCTCATTTCAGCTCAAGAAATCTCGGTCTATAATTTCAATGTTAATTTATAATTATCACATTGTACTGTATCTCACGAAATAAATGTTTCTAAATTTTTTTTACCAGATTGTTACCTCAAAGTGTGCCAAAGAATTTGAAGATGTAACATCGACACCAATAGCAACTGAGCTAATTAGTATGGCAGGATGCAACAGTCTAGCTGTTGAATAAACAACAGAAAAGGACTGACTGAAGCACTTTCACACTTTTTTGTTATTGAAAAAGCTGCTATTGCCTATGAAAAGTAAGTTGCTGGTGTCTTTGAAATGTTTTTTTTTTGTCAAAACATTAATAAGCTAACATAGCTAAGCATAAACAATTCGTGCCGACAATTAGACACGGTGATGGTGCATCATTTGCTGCAACACTATTAAAGAAAAGCGATACTGTAGGCTAGGTAAGTGCTTACAGTAAATAACAAAATAACATGGTTGCTTCAAAGTTGTTAATGCATACAAGAAATGAGATACACAATGACGCATCTCATTTCTTGAAGTACACATTAATAACTTTGTTACAATTATTTATTTATTTGGTAGTAATCAAATTTTCTTACGTGATAAGGACTAAAAAGATTATCGATTGCAGTACTAAAATTATGTAGATTTTTGATAATTAATATTACTGTGGGCTAAATCACTAGAAAGTACTACTATTAATATTATTTCATTTGATTTATTCACTATTTTTCTGCTCTTAAAATATACAAAATAAATTAGCACAAATAAAATCACAAAAGAGCATTGGTTAACACTTATAATTGATGACATTTAGAAACACATGTGATAACACTAATACATGGTAAATAAATGAGTTTCAAACAAGACATAGACATCGAAATCTAAAAAAACACATAGCAGTCACAGAGTAGAAATGAAATGAAGTGGGAAATTAAATTATTTATAATATACAGAATGAGCCTTTCTGTACAGTAGACATTAGGTAGGGAAAATTACCATTCCTAATGTCATATTTCAGTATACATTGATATAAATAAATTTAAGAAAATTGTACTATTTTTAAATTTTATGATGGACTTAAGTCACTAGGGCTCCTAGAGGAACTAAAGAAAGCCCCAAACACCATGCGAGAGCTCTTTCTGGAACAACCAGGTGCTATGTTAACAGCTGAAATTACGAATACCATCTTTGTGGTGCCACATTGGTCGCCAACATATACTGTGAGAAATCGGCTGGAAAGGAAGACTATGGCTTTTTTTAGTGATCTATTAGAAGAACTAGAGGGTATGCTCTTATTTATTCTTAAAAGCATAAATAGTTGGTTTAATTCATGCTTGTAAAATATACCGGTAGTTGGATTTAATATAGTGGATTTAACATAGTGAAGTTGATGCTGTAAGTTCTATAAATTTCTGCTCTCCTGAGGGTCATGTCATATCTTTGCAGCCGCTATCTATGCCAATTTCACTAATTGCTTTATAAACATCAATTCTTTCCTTTACAGAGGTATGCAAGTTACATCATCTCCTCAGGTTTGTGACTGGACTGGAGTACAACCTTTGGGAATCACCCACCCCAAACTGTAATCTTCAAACAAGAGGAGTGTGATAATGATATTAAACAAATGCTCCCATACGCAAACACTTGCGCAAACACACTTGCTCTTCCTGTACTGTACACGAAATATGCAGAGTTTCAGAAGGTGATTAACTCCATGGAAATGGTAACAACGTTCAGTGCCCAATAAATGTAATTGCAGTACAGTAAATTTCTGGTAACAAAATTTATGATCTTCAAAAAAGTTTCTATTCTGATTTTGATTGTTTTACAGTGTAGTTGGCTACTGGTACTGACAACAATGAAAATATCTTTGTCTAAATTACACAAACCAAAAAATGTTTAGTAGTGATATCAAAAACTTGAATAATTAAATATTTGGATTTATCTAAAGCATTTAACACAATAAACCAAGAAATAATGCTATCACAGGTACTGTTTTTAACCAACTTGATCTTTGTTGACACACAATGATGCTAAGCAATTGGGTCCATTTATTATTTGTCATTGTTTTTTAATTTGTATTTTCCTTTGTATTTTTTATATAAATAAATAATTCACTTACTCAGACGGCATTCCATTATTCACGTGATGAAGGCCCTGAGTGGAAGGAGCTGAAACGTGGTGTTTCTACAATTTTTGTCTCTGAGTAGGTGAATTATTTATTTATCATATTCCAGAGACGATGACTAAAATTTTTTATCATATTTTTTTATATTTTTTCTGCTTAAGGATTTGTATGGTAAAGATGGTGAATTCCAAGAGAAGCATGTGCCTTCCAAGCTGGAAAAAGCAGCACAGAAGCACACCATGCCATTTTCCCCATTGTCTAACACAGCCAGCAATGTGAAAACTGTTGTGCATGAAACTATTCTGGGTTTCATCTCGACTATTGCATATTAAATTAAAATAGAAAGGCACTATTTGCATGATATAGGCACTATTTGCATGATATTAGAATGGTGGATTATACCCTTTTACATTTTACACCCATTGCCATTTAATTAATTTTTAAGTTTTTCCCAATGACATATTTATTTATTTCAATATTTCAGTCAAAACAATAAAAATTCAATTGGGAGGCAGGGTAGTAAATTAAAAAGCATGAAAAAACTCAAATACAAATAGGCCTAAGTTACTAAATAAATCTCTGCATTTTTCACAGTATGAAGAATGCCTAAAGTGGCGAGTGTGCTATGCTGAACGAGTTCTTAAACAAGTCAAGAGACAATCGGAGAATGAACTGGACTGGCTGTCATACTCATGTGGAGCATGTTTTCAAAACATATATACAGGTGATAGTGATTCGGTATTTAACTACGTGTACATGAATGACAAGCTCAACTGCAATATGCCCATTGAAGCAGCATATTTTGTAGTCTTCACTGACCCGTTTTGCTTCTATTGTGGGTCTGAACATAACCTCAAATCAAACGATGGTCACTATCCACTACAGTATGTGACGTTTGCAAAACCAGTGGCAAACAGCCTCGGAAAAAAATACAAGGGCTTTTTCTCCTCGTTTAGAATAATTTGTATGATGCCAATAGCTGCCACAAATTATCAGACTTATATAAATTTATAAGATTACATAATATTAAATATTAAAGACTATAAGCCAAGAAAGTTTCACACTGTTGAACAATCAGAATCCGACGACGACATTGAATTTAAAGGATTAAATCAAGTAACAGTTATATTCGATAATATAAGCTGGGTTCAGCCATACATCAATGGAATAAAATTAAAGATGCAACTAGACACTGGTGTCACTTATTCCATATTAATGAAAAGGATTTCAACGAACATTTTCCAGACACGAAGTTAAACTCTGTCCAAGAAAGTTTAAAACATACTCAGGCGACCCAATCACCTGTATTGTATCATGTAATACATTAATTAACTTTAATGGACAAACAGCAACCGACAAATTGATTGTTGTCAAGAATGGTGGACCACCACTATTTGGTAGATCATGGCTACATAAAATCAAACTTCCATGGAATGACATTTTCACAGTTAACAAAAACAGCCTAGAGCAGAAAGTTGAAACAATCATAAAGAAATACGACGAGCTTTTCACAAACAAAATAGGGTTACTAGACTAGGGATAAAGGGTAAAAAAAACCGCCACCCCTAAATTTTGCAAAGCGAGAGATGTACCCTACGCGCTGCGACCAGCAGTTAACCATGAGCTAGATAGGC
>JAOTQE010004948.1:0-11262 GCA_025631205.1 Nesometra sesokonis
ATGTGATTCATTTACATGTATATAATGTATAGTGATTGAATAAAAGTGGTTAATAACCACATGAAAGATAAAAAAAAATATTGTCATAAAATATTCTTTTGTTAAAATATCATTGCAAATATTGCACAATAACCATTATAATCATCCAAATGGAATTTTAAAATAGGTATATAAAGAAAGACATTATACAATACCAGTTTCAGTAATTAAAAATCTATATCATTTGAAAGGCCTGTAAGATTATTAAATTTATCTTTTATACATTTCATTAAATGTTCGTATTGTTGCTGGAAGAAAGGAATGGGAGTAACGGCCCGTCCGAGCAGGTACTGGTCTCAGTAGGTACTGGTCTTGTCACAGTTGACCCTTTTTAAAGGGTCATTTTTCATTTGTAAACTTATTAAAATAAGTTTACAAAAATGAAAAATGTACAATAAGAAGCACAAGTGGAGCTTAATTAAAGATTGATAAATTAAATACTATGTATTTTGATAAAAAAATATTTCTTGTTTTTTTTTTTCTTAAACTGAATAAAATTGCATTTATCTTTAATGAAGCTTGGTAATTTATTCCATTGAATGGGACTTTGGCGGTTAACAAAAAAAGTTTTAGTAAATTTAGAAAAAAGTAAAATCATATTACAAGGTGATAAGATATTATTAATCTGAGGCGGTAATTGATTATCCTGGTATTTATAAAAGAGACATAAAATATTAAATTAAGATAAAAAATATTAAGTATGTTTGCTTGTTTAAATAAAGGTTCAGACGGGGATAAATAATAGGAATGTGTTATTATTCTAATGGATCTTTTTTGAATTTTAAAAACTCCATTTATGTTACTTGGATAATCAGAGCCCATACAACATTGCAATATAGTAAATGAGGTAATATATTGTATAAAATGAGCAAGAATTTTTTGGGGAAATATACTTAACTTTGTTTAAAATACCAACAGCTTGTGAGAGTTTACGTTTAACTAAATTTAAGTGGGGTTTCCAACTTAAATGTTCATTTATTACGACCCCTAAAAATAATACGGTACATTCGATTTATTTTCTATATGTTCACTTATCTTTACTACATGCGTTGGTAATAGGCATGTTCATACTTAGTTTTAAAGTGCTTAACTAATGTGACTTCCTTTAGCGTGTTAATTAAAAAGCGTTTACATAAAACAAGATCATAATAATTTTCTAATTAGCTGCCTGGCTATAATTATCGCTATAGGTTGGTAGTAATAATGCCTGCCTTCCAATCTTGGGGTACCTATCTGGTACCAGGGAGGTATAAAATATATACCTGCTAGCTAGATATGACACGGAATAAATTAAAAATAAACATTTTCGGTTTTTTTTCAAAAAATTACAGTTCAAATAGCCTACCACCAAAAATAAAAGAAATTGAAGAATGCACTAAACCGACGCTTTCGAAGTTGATGTCAATGACTTTATAAGGTTTAAAAGGTCAAACATTAAATTAAAGAAACTAACAATAAAACATTATTAACTCCTAAAATAATGTTTATCTTCTCCTTATTCCTGTACAGTAAAACGAATTCAAACAATAGATTTCTCGGCGCCGAATATATCCGTCACATTTGTGCCATTAGCAAAGTTGACTAAACTGGTGGTAGGCACTTTGACCTGCTGTTTTGGAGGGTAGGGCAGGGGGTGCCATCCACCCCAACCTTTCTTGGACTTGGTAGAATATTATTTGTAGTCGATAAAAATAATTTTTCACGCACTTTGGATCTAAAATGGCACCAAAGAGTGTAGTGAAAATTTTCCCCGGGCCCTCAACACGGCATTAGTTTGTTTTTGAAATCTCACAACTTTGTCTGTCCTGCCCTGCAACAAAGAAAATATCTTTTGTTTTAGATTAATGAGAAGGCATTTACAGAGGATACTTTTCCCTTCCCATGCCTATTGCCATCAGTTTGTGGTTAACCCGCCTGTCCCACTTACCATCTCCCCCTCCCCTCGCCTCATTTTAGCCTCGCTGGAACTGCCCCTCGACTGGCCAGGTAATTAATGGGATAATCAACATCATTACTGAGAAATGCCTCGCTGAATTACAAACCAATTAGACCTGTTAGCACTTGACGGCAAAATGGACCGAGACCGATGGACTTCAGGGGCGGATCGAGAATTGTGATTTAGGAGGAGAGAGAGAGATTAAATCCCGATTTTGGTTTTGTCAAGCAAAACCTTAAAACCAAAAAACAATTCGGTCAATTTTAGAGGGCGAAATTTCTTGCTAAATCAATTAGAAAATTTCACACACCTGTACTTTTCTAACCATTGAGAAAATTGTTTATGGTCTAACTTGGCATCCCCTAATCCACCGCTGGATCCGCCCTTGTTATGGTTATAAAGAAATTACAGACGAAACGTTATAGAGACCAACCGACTGACAGATATGTTTGAATTGAATTAAAACCAAGATCGAAATTCTAAAAATGTATAGGCCTACTAAACATATCCGAGCGGCTACTAATCCCACTTGGTGATTTGTTTGAAGTATATAAGCTCTCTGTTAAACTGAATTTGTAAAATTATGCAGAATAAAAACTTTGTAAATTACCAAAGGAAAATATCTGGACCACTTTAGCTGAAACACGGGGCGTCGCGTCGTTTGGAACTTTGACATTGTCAACAAAATACAATTTTGTCGCAATAGCATTTTATTGACAAAATAACTGTTTCAACAAACTACTATGTTGTTGACATAATAGTTTTAAAAATAAGCTATTTAGTTGGAAAACAGAGTTTTGAAGATACAAAATCATATTCTTAACAAAACAATATTTTGTTGAAACAAAAAGTGTTTAGTCAAAAAATTATATTGTTTTGCGATAAAACGGAGTTTGTTGGCAAAAGAGCTATGCGTTCCAAACACGCCCCGCAAAACTTGGAGATTTAGGAATATTTAAATTATTTTATCAGTTAATCCAATTTTGCTTTGATATTCTAAATGGTTTTTTTAATTCTTGGTATCTTCCTGTCTGGCTTGTTTAACAAAAACATTATTTTTAAAACGATTTGAACCTGTACTTTGTTCGTTTCTATTTTAAGAAAGTTCCAAGTTATTGGCAATATACACTGAATTCTTCAAAGGTTCGTGACAAATAAATATTATACACAGGCATAAACCGTGAATAAATGTGTTAAATACATCGTAATGTAGCAAGAAATGTATATAGTATGTTACTAAAACATAAAAATAGTATATGCACCCTGTTTACTGTTTTACTATGTCTATAGATTTAATTTGGTAAGAAATAGTTTTACATGTTGACTACTGGTGTGTTTATTGTTGTGTACACATGTGTGCCTATCCTTACAGTGATATTTTTTGTGGATTTTTATTCTTAAAGAAAATGGTTGTACCATGAAGGAAATTCATTTATGGAGGAAATTCCAACATGGCTGTGCCCACTTGAGCTCATTAAATCATGCTATTATTAGTCGTCTTTGGGTTTTTAGTTATCTGCATGTGTACCAGTATAGGCCTAGTCGAATATTATCCGTTCGGAACCATCCATTCATTCATTGTCGTCGTCATTGACGATCATCGACATTAATTTTCAAGATGTCGGATCTTTAGACAGGGGCGGATTCAGGTAAGCTGGAAAGAGGGTAGGCTTGCTCCAAGTCTGTACAATAGGCCTATATTATATTTTAAGTGATTAATGAAATGCGCCACCAGTGGATGATGAAGTTTTAGTGGAGTGAGTTTGTCGTTACTATACGACAATAGGTTTGTATTGATCTAAAACATCAGAAAGGTATGACGATCCACCTGCTATGGAATGCAATAGGTGCCTTTTAATCGTCTTTCACTAATTAAACCGAATCACCGTCTTGAACCAAGACTAGAAAGCGGGGTCCGATACCAAGTTTGGCAAGCATAAGTGTGAGATTCTAACTGCAAAATGATGGCAATAATTAAGTGTGGGTCCAGGGCCCGCCTAAAGTCAGGGAAAACAGAGTCTGGGTGCACATTTTGAGGCCCAAAAGTGTGCAATTTTTTTCGACTTCCAATAATATACTGCCAAGCCAACAGGGTGGGGAAAAGCCGGGTGGGCCCTTGGATTCGCACCTGTTTGGACCTATTCGCCCATTCACGGCAGACGATGGCCTGAGTTTCAAAGAGTAACTCCATGTTTATAATAAAAGTCTATAAATTCCCTTTGCACCTTTTTCAAACGCGTGAGAAACATTATGTTTCTCTTCGTGGTCACAGACGAATAATTAACTCTTTTCCTTTTTAATCATTTTACTTCAATGAATTTTTTGGTTATAGGCCTATTTGATTGTCTCTACAAACATGTGACTAATGTTAACAAATGGGGAAAAAACTTCCATAATAACATTTATTATATTCTATAGAGCATTATTGTGACAATAACGTGTCACCTCAAATGCTATTATGCGGGTATTTATCATTTTAAATAAAAATTTATGATACAAATAAAATGCATGTAAATGTAGTATGGTCGATATATCACAAAAGATGCAAGACTCAAAAGATTAGATGTTCAATTTATTGGCATGTCTGTCATAAAATGTACCACATTAGTGGGAATTAACGCTGCGGTTGAAAACCCCGTCAACTTTTATTTATTTTAATCGATCACAGTAATTTACTTTTATGTTCTTTTACATGGACAAAACAAAACTAGTAAGACATATTTTATAAAAGTAGTGAGGTACCCTCCCGCCTCCCCCGCTCCACAATAAGCAGATTTTTTTTTAATTCAAAAATCTTCCCTTCAATCTAATCCATGAAGCTTCCCTTAAAAAGCGAATATTCGCGCGATGTTATTGTACCAGTGGCAAATATTGAACACCTCCAAAATGTAATTGAATTACAAAACAACAAACAAAAAAGTAGGAAAAACGAAACGACGAGTTCAAAAAGAAGCAACAACAACACTGTAAAAGATGAATACATTAAATACGCAGGCGTATAACGTTCGTATGGAAACGGCAGCAGGAACAGCAGAAGTAACAACATCAACAGCAACAACAGTAACTACAGCAACATTGAAACAGCAGCAGCGACAACAACAGCACCATCAACAACAGCAACAGACGCAGCGACAACAGCAACACAAGTAGCAAGAACAACAGCAGCAAAATCAGCATAAATTATGTAATGTTAATGTTGAAAATCTGCTGAGAGTGAAAAGAAGTCGCCCCAACCGGGACTCGAACCCAGGTTACCTGCTTGATATGCAGACGCCTATACCACTCGGCCATTGAGACGTATGTGGCGAGTTCAATTCGAGTAGAATGCAATTCTTCTCACACCCAACATCGTACGTCGTGACAATACTAGCCCTCCAGTACGCATGTAAACAGAGATCAATTTGATACACTTCTCATTGTAGATAAATCAGCTAGGCAGGGCCTCAAACGAGATACTTTTTATAATTATTTATAATCAGAAGTGGGGTTAACCGCCAAGTAAATATACCTTGTATACTGTGTTTTATATATACAAACGTAAACAATGAGAAAATCTGCTGAGAGTGAAAAAAGTCGCCCCAACCGGGACTCGAACCCGGGTCACCTGCTTGATATGCAGACGCCTATACCACTCGGCCATTGAGGCTGTGTGGCGAGTTCAAGTTCGATTAGAATGCAACTCTTCTCACACCCAACATCGCACGTTGTGGCAAAACTAGTCCTCTAGTATGCATGTAAACAGGGATCAATTTGATAGAGTTCTCATTGTAAATAAATCAGCTAGGCAGGATCTCAAACGAGATACTTTTTATAATTATTTACAATCAGAAGTGGTGTAAACCGCCAAGTAAATATACCTTGTATATTTATATATAGAAACGTAAGCAATGAGAAAATCTGCTGAGAGTGAAAAAAGTTGCTCCAACCGGGACTCGAACCCGGGTCACCTGCTTGATATGCAGACGTCTATACCACTCGGCCATTGAGGCTGTGTGGCGAGTTCAAGTTCGATTAGAATGCAACTCTACTCACACCCAACATCGCACGTTGTGACAACACTAGTCCTCCAGTAGGCATGTAAACAGAGATCAATTTGATACACTTATCATTGTAGATAAATCAGCTAGGCAGGATCTCAAACGAGATACTTTTTATAATTATTTATAATTAGAAGTGGTGTAAACCGCCATATAAATATACCTTGTTATAGTCGCCCCAACCGGGACTCGAACTCGGGTCACCTGCTTGATATGCAGACGCCTATACCACTCGGTCATTGAGGCTGTGTGGCGAGTTCAAGTTCGATTAAAATGCAACTCTTCTCACATCCAACATCGCACGTTGTGACAACACTAGTCCTCCAGTACGCATGTAAACAGAGATCAATTTGATACACTTCTCATTGTAGATTAAAATTGGCTAGGCAGGACATATATATGGCTATACGGTTATCATTCCTCCAGGTTTAGCCCTAAAGCTGTACCGGCAAAGGGTAGACTCAGAAACGGATCCGTTCAGAGGGCTTGATCCTAGTGGCTATTTGATTGATTTTTCCGATCTTAGTCGGAATTTCTCTACAGTTACCTTTAACATATTTATTAAATTTTGAATTATATGGCCGCCTTTCGTTTTTATTGCCTTGCCCAATTCCGTTTATCTATATCATATTTTATGTATCTCATTTGAGATTCGATGGCCACCAGTTTTGCACGGTAGAGATTGTATCTTTGTATCTTCGACTATGTCGACTGATCTTACACCAATTAGTGCTATTGGGTAGATCTAAATAGACACACAGGGATAGTTAAAATTTTATCCAGTGTCTACTAGAACTAACAACTATTATTGCTTGTTGACAAAATTCTAACAAAGGCATGTATAGCATTTCCTGAAATTTGCATATATCTGGCCAACGTTATAAAAAAAAACCTACGTTTTGGCTATACGGTTATCATTACTGGTTTTTCCCTAAAGCTGTACCGACGAAGGGTAGACCCAAAAACGGATCCGTCTGCAGATGAGGGCTTAATCCTAGTGGCTATTTGATTGATATTTCCCATCTTAGTCGGATTTTCTCTACTGTTACGTTATATATATATCGTTTAATCTTCGATTGCCTCAAAGCCCTTTAAATTACAAATTACAGCGTACGAAAAAAAAAACAAAAGCAGGAACAAGGTGATATATTTATATAATGCTTAATACAAACAAGAGGATGTTTCAAAGCGCTGTGGAGAAAAAAAAACTTTATATAAAATTTGAATGCTCACTCTCGTAAAATGGTAAAACCATCGATAACTTTAAACATCTGATAAAAAGCACCCTTCTAAACTATTAACGCTTTGTTTTAGGATCTATGTTTTAATTAAAGTATGCAACAATATTGTAGACCGTAAGTCTTTTTTGTAGCGATCGGTTAGGCGCTATATATTATATACTTACAATTATTAATCCTATTTACAGTATTTCGTATTATAATGAAATTATCATCTAGCTTACGTGATAATAAGTTAAAGGCAAAAAGCAGCAATGACAAAATAGCACAGGTTGGTTCCATAAGTCCAATATTCCTCTACATAAATCACCAAGTGTTGAAAATGTAGTGCGAAGAACACAAAGTAGACAAATCTTTAACCAATGGTATTGCATGGCGAAATATGTGGGTAGCCATTGCGCAAGACTATAATTATTGTTTTTTTTTACTGTAGTTATTCCTTTAAGTTTAATGAAATGAGTTTTGACGTATTCAAAAAGAATTCCAGGTATAACATTCCGCCTACTATGGGACGCACTTGGTACCAGATGACTATGTGTACTTGGTTTAATTAATAATGAAAAGTCACTGTGAGCAAACGATTATTTAAATGACCTGAATTAGTTGAGGCTATTGTACGAGTACTAAATTGTCAAACCGCCTCTGCATGAAAATCATTGTTTGTTGTGTACAGTATGTGTGGTTCATTGATAGTACATCATCAATCAACCAACCAACCAATTCCATAATCTAGAATCAACGAATTAATCAATCACCGAACCAACGAATGAATCAAAGAATCAATCAACAAATGAATGAATGAATGAATGAATGAATGAATGAATGAGTATTTTTCACACCTCAATCTTCTTTGATCAGTAAGCTATTTGTTGTGTACAGTATGTGTGGTTCATTGATAGTACATCCTCAATCAACCAACCAATCAATTCCATAATCTAGAAACAATGAATCAATCAATCAAAGAACAAATGAAAGAATCAATGAATCAATCAACAAACCAATCAATCAACACACCAATGGTGAGTGAATGAGTGAATGGATGGATGGATGGATGGATGGATGGCAAGCAAGCAAGATGACAATCAATCAACCAATTAACTAACCAACCAACCAATAAGTCAATCAACCAATCAATCAATTCTATAATCAACAAATCAAAATAATGAATGAATCAACCAAACAATCATTTAATCAATCAATCTATCAATCAAAGCACCACACAAACAGTAAATCATCCACTTCCACAACCAATCAATCAATCAGTCAATAAACCAATTAATCAAGCAAGCAAGAAAATACGCAATCAAGCAACCAACCAACCAACCAACCAACCAACCAACCAACCAATCAATCAATCAATCAATCAATCAATCTACCAATTAACCAAGCAACCAACCAATAAGTCAATAAATCAATCAATTCCATAATCAACAAATCAAATCAATCAATCAATCATTCAACCAATCAATCAATCAATCAATTAATGAACCACAAAAACAGTAAATCATCCACTTCCACAACCAATCAATCAATCAACTAATCAGCCAATCAACCAATCAATCAAGCAAGCAAGTAAACACGCAAGCCAGCAACCAACCCATCAACCAACCAACCAATCAAACAATCATTTAGTTATTCAGCCCATAAATCAATTAAGCAGCCAATCAATTCATTAACAAACAACCAAATCAGTTTAAAAACGTATGTTTATATAACAATACTACAAAACAAATCAACAACTCTCATATATTTTAAATAGAATTAGGTATTTCACATTTATAAAACAAGTTAACAATACTATTAAATAAAGATGTTTATGGAAAATTAATCCATTCATTGGTTTGGTCCATGCTATTTTTCTTATACAGTAATAATTAGACTTGCCCCAAGTCTGTATATTATATTTTAAGTGTTTACTGAAATGCGCCACAAGTGGTTGATGAAGTTTTTAGTGGTGTGTTGTCGTATGGCAATCCAGCTGCTATGGAACGCAATGGGTGCCTTTTGGTTGTCTTTTCACGAATTAAACCGAATCACCATCTTGAACCAAGACTAAGTAATAAAATTTTAGGCTGCTTTTTTATCTTTATCTGTATTTCATATTGCCTATAGACCAGGTACTGTCATGCAAATTCTTTAGTCCAGGTATCAATTTGAATGTTACTTTTGTATTTTTGATGAGCCATTTAACCTGCTGATCTTGTGTAAACCACTGTCTTTCAAAAATGATTAAGGCATTTTGCAATAACGGTACAGTAATAATAAGTCACAATATAAACAGTATATAAGTTACAATATACTTTATTCAATATAACTTACAATAGAAACAGAAAAAGGATGGATGGAAACAGATGCATGTGTGTTTGCACACTCCAATAACTCTTGAGAGGTAATTGGTTCCACAAATTAGGACCACATTTAAAGAATGCATTATCACTCGAGACATTCAAGTTTCGCCAAAACGAGTTCACCACTAATCTGGTGGGATCGTTACCCGATCTAAGAGCACTTCTACTGCATACTGCATCTATAAACCAATGGCGGAAATTAGGGTGGGGGCGTTGGGGTAGGGTGGCACATCCGGCGTAAAAGCACAGTTGCGCCCCCTTATATTGACCCCAAAAATAAATTACAGTGAAGACATCACATGGGCCAGGCATAACATTAACAGTGAACCATAACATGCAAAATGGGCAATGAGAAAAATCACTTTTCTGGTTGGTTTTGTTTTCAAAATCAAAGCCGGAAACCACGCCCACATGCTCCACCCTGTAAACCTTAATAAATTGTATAAGATAGCATGGCTCTCTGTCATTTACGCCACTAAAAACATTAAGTAAAGCCTTAAAACAATTAAAAACCATTAGTAATCGATATGCATTGATATCGCATTTGTCACCCATTGCTATTGGGTGTGACAATCTTTACTACACCCAATTACATTAAAACAGTTCGCAATAAATCTCAACGAACAACACTGATTGGATGAGATCAATCAGCATGAGCCAATCAGTAATGAAGTATACACTGTTGTCAACAATTATTATGAACACTCAAATACAGGAGGCTACATAGAATAATGAATGTGTGTGTTAATGCACTGGACGATTGTGATCCGTTGCAAATGTGAGTAATTGAATTTTCATTAACTCCGATTACTTCCAATTACATCGCAACCGATCACAATTTGAGTCTAGTCTGAATAGGATATTATGCGAGTTAAAATCAAATTTTGTTAAACTCAATGGAAAAGAGCTGGAGTTCATAGAGATATGAGTACTACAGTTGTATAGGATGCTGTCTCAGTTTTCAGCCCTATACACATTCACATGACTTTCTATTTCCATGAACCATTTGTGTACACTGGGTCTACGGTTTATAGTCCTTATATGAGAAGGTATTCTATCACCAGAACCATCGTGCGAGTGGGCCTGCAACCTCTGTCATTATTTCTGGTATGGTTCATGGTTCCTCCGTTTATACAATTAATAATTCAAAGGGGTATTTTGAATCAGCATTCTTGGAATAACAATCGTCAGCAAAACTGGCTTAAATGAGGTTCTACAAATGGGGCAAAAAATGGCAAAACAATCAAGTTGTCTTACAGGAAGTTATTGTTAAATAATCTAATATACTAAAATATAACCAAACACAAAAAAATTTTTAAATATAGTTTGTTCCATAACTTAGTTTTACCTGTACATGTCCAATTTTCATAACTGACTGCTTCATTTTAAAGCTTATAACAGGGGCAATATGATTTTAATATTAACTCAATTTTTCAATTTTGTGATAACTTGGTTTTGCCATGACATGCCTCAAATGTTTATGTGCATCAAAAGTGATTTGGAAATTTAAAAGCATGGAGTTGTTAATTTCAAACTTGATAATGACCTAACTCCATAATGCAGTTCTGTGGAAGCAGTTGGCGCAGCGGTGGCGTTTCGGGCTTCCAATCACGAGGTCGGTGGTTCGAGACTCACTCTGGTTGACTGTTTGTGTTCCTAGGCAA
>JAOTQE010004959.1:0-11262 GCA_025631205.1 Nesometra sesokonis
AAGGCCGTAGAGGTCGCAATTTACCAAAAGAAAAAGCCTCGTTTGATGGGCCTAGAATGACACGCGATAGGGAAAAATTTACTATCACGAGGGAAAAAGTTTCTATCATGAGGGAAAAAGTGACTATCACTTGATGGTTGGAATTATCATCTGCTGTTTGACCAATCAGACTGGACTGGAATCTATGTATGAGTTATATAATGGCATATATGGAATAAAAGCTCACTCAAGTTATTTAATTAAATTAATTTGACCATTATGCAATAAATGTTGAATGTATTTGGGAAATTAGTAGTCATTTGTGATCAAGATAGATTAAGTAAGGTCCTTAAAAGTACCTTCAGTTGTAATCCATTCTATAATTAGTTTCATCTGTACAATATTTCGCAGTAGTTATAATAATAGAAATAAAGAAATGTAAGAATCTAAATAAAAATAAAATAATTTCAGAGTATCTATGATGATCAAGCAATATAATAATGTGACATTTACACAGTGCTATTCATTAAGATCAGAACGCTCCAGGTTTTATACTGTTAAAAAATGTGTCTAGACTCTGAAACAGAAATACACTAACTAGAGACAGACTGATGAAGAGGATTCAAACACCACCACACCGTCCCCCAGCAATTTAAGGTGCAAGACTCGCCTGGACATCATTCACAGGTGGTATAGTAATGTTTGGCATCTATTCCTACCTACAACCTAGTCTATTATATCAGAAATAAATATGTTTTAACAGCTTTCTTAAAGGCTGATAAGGAGTTAGATCGGATTTTGCTTGGCAGGTCATTCCATTCGTCAGTTACAGCATAACAAAATGTTCGGCAATGTGAGGTTATGAGTGAGTTGATTGGTGTAAAATCCTAAAGCAAAATATTGTTATTATCAGATAAATATAAGTGGCATCTATGAAATAAGCAAATACTCGTATCTCGATGAGTTACGACTCTAGGCCATCCCTCTAAATTATGTAAAACTCACTTATCTGAAAGGTCAACTAATAAACTTCAAGTTAGAAAGAATACATACTCCAAGAAAT
The DNA here is from genome assembly GCA_025631205.1 of Nesometra sesokonis. Lineage (NCBI taxonomy): Eukaryota > Metazoa > Echinodermata > Crinoidea > Comatulida > Antedonidae > Nesometra > Nesometra sesokonis. The sequence goes on from JAOTQE010004959.1 coordinate 1,043, forward strand.
GAGATACATGGCATTGTGACAGGATTCAATATTTCAACATAAATTAAGTCATCATCAGATATAAGCCCATCCTGACGTTTGAGTTATTTTCATGCAATACAAGAAAGCTCTCCCACTAACTTAAGTGCAGTCATAAATTATACTGTAATAGATCAAAATGCATTGCGAATAAGATGATTTCATAAGCTTATTCTCCACTCCCCACTTCCACATGATTCCATGTTCAAGTTTAGTGGGCTTATATCAGATTTATTTGGGTATATACACACATGTGCATGCATGTGCACACGCACACAGTATTCAAAACATTGAATATTGTCCTGATGGTCTGTATCTCATTGCTTGGAGTGTGTATTACACTTTCCCACTTAACTACAGTATGAAAAGAGGTGAATTATATTATTAACCACAGTTGATAACTAGTGGCTTCATTTATCAGTTTATTTGATTTGAAATTTGTTTGATTTATTATATTCTTCTAAAACACAATTTATTATTGACCAATAGATGTGGGTACAATTTTTTTCTTGTAACCTGCAATTCGGTGGATTCTTTAATGGCTACAACTAATTTAAACAACAAATCGTGAATTTTTCCCTTGATATTTAGACGTTTTCATTGAATTCTAAGTAGGTTTGCCATTTCTGGAATCCACGATAATGCTAGACCATGCTAGACTGCACTGCATGCCAGAATCTTGCAGCCGCGAAGTCGACTCGAAAGTTGGAAATCGGCCTGTCCACAGCAATCGATACGCACCGTATTGTGAATCCACAAAATAAAATGAAGCATGGGTTCAAATCCCTTTCAGAACAATACAAAAATCTATTTTTTGTAAAACATTCAAGCACCCTCTTACTATTCTAACCACTTGTTATTTGTACCAAAGACTTCTGATGTTGAGCGACAGTTGCCAGAGTTTGTAAAATGGCCGACTTGTAACTGCATATTCAAGCCCTCGATTGATTCTCCTTCAAGACTATACAAAAATATTGTTTAAAGCAATCAAACACTCTTAAAACTTTCCCGATCTTCACCAAATATAGATCTATTACTTACTCAATTAGATGGGTAGCCAGAGTTAAAATCTCATTCAGATATTATAGAGTTGCCATCTTTAATTTCAATCCATATTATATTCATGTCTACTTTATCAATGCAAAACCGATCACCCTTTGGGCATAGATTGATAACAGAATTGTGTGAGTGTTTTTACTTTCAACAAATCTATTATTTTTTACTTATATAAAATACTAGTGTCATCCAAAAAATATAAACTCTTTGTGATAATAAAATTCAATCATCTGTGATCAAGATAGATAGAGGAACCTTTAGCCACCTTCAACTCCAATCTATTCTTTTATTACTTTTCATTTCATCTACGAATGCAGGATCTCATCGTTGCTTGTTTTGAAGCATAAGTCTTGTGTTCAACTCTGACATTTCTGACTTCCACAGATCAATTCATTCTATGGACGTGCAAACATTATGACAAGATTCGAAATACCCTGATACTTTGAAATGGATCATCTTATTATAGCCTAAGTCTTCCTTTCATACGTAGGAGTAGTATTTGTTCTTAAAATATAAACGCGACACTTAAATCGATTTCAGACGCTTACATAATCAACCAAACAGAAATTGTTAAAAGGAAAAAAAAATGATATTAAACATTGAAATATCCAGCATGAATTATGAATGTAATGGTATACTTTGTTGAAATTGTCAACTGAGGAAAAATGTTTGAAAGGAAATATGCTTAAATGTTGATATTATGCTTATAGTATGGAAAGATATGTCAGAATTAAGATTCCAGCTGGATTTTTGTGCCAAAAATTATTTTTTGTGCTATTTCCATCATTTTGGGGATGCTGAATACAAAAAAGTTTGGTACCATTTTTTCGACCACTCCTTGGCCGCCATTTTCAAATTCAAGATGGCTACCTTTGAATAAAAAACCAAATGGAACATGGTCATCAGTGGTATCAATGGAAAGAGAGTTGTACACTGAACAAAAAGTTACATTACACCTACACCAATAAACCAATAGTTACGGAGATATTCATAATTTAAATAGTCATGTGACCAAAACAAATGTAAAAGAACTCCATAATACACGTAGTAGAACTTTTTACAGTATAGTATAGTTTTGACTGAACCCGGCACTTTAGAATTGGTAGCAAGCAAATGAACCTATGCATTTACATAAAATAATCAGGCCCATTAGCCAGGGGGGTTCCTAGGGGTTCATACGAATCCCATTTTTTAGCAAGTCCCCTTTGAAAAACGAAACCCCACCCTACCAATATCAAGCCTCTTTTTCTATTTTCGCATCTGTAGTCGGTATTACTGCACTCACACTATTCTAAAATCACCATTCATATCAGTTATTTTATACCTAATATGCCAAATACACACTATTAGAGTGCAGATAGGCTCCGTTTCCCATCGACCCCACTGGGGTCCACAGTCAAACCCCCCTTTAGGACTACCTGGTTACGGGCCTGAAGTAATCAACAAAATAGAAATGGTTAAATGGTAGCAAATGATTTTAAATACTACTGTATCAAGTTTAGCCCACCAAAATATACCAAAAATTATATTTTATAAATATAAATTCATCATTTACATCACTTTCAGAGACTTTATAATCAAACAAATAGAAATGGCTAAAAGGGAAGAAATGATAACAAATATTGTTAATACATTAAGCTTGGATAACCAATGATACATTAGTTGAAATAATCAACCAAATAGAAATGGTTAGGCCTAAAAGGAAAAAAAAATAACGATAAATATAGATCGAGCATGTATTATCAAGGGCATAATGGATTTAGTTATTTAAATGGTAACAAATGATGTTATACATTATTGTATCATGATTAGCTGATCATTAAAATGTAAATTTGACTTCTTTGAAAGAATTTGTCTCGATCAGATATTTACGTTTAAATGATGACATATTCAATGGTTTTGTCCTTGTCAGGGGCGGATCCAGGATACGCCAAAAGGTGCGGCACACTCTTAAATAAAAAAAAGTGGCCGAGGCAAAACGGGGGGGCACGTGTCCCCCCTAAATCCGCCACTGCTTGTGTTACGCGTTGTTCAATCACTTTTTCCAATTAGTCTCCATTTACCAATCAATTAAGGATCACTGGTCATAGAAAACTCCACTGACGGCAATTTTAAAATTGCTTATCACTTGGGCTACGCCTTGTGTCACAACACCTTGGTCGTTATGCCGCAGATTACCTTGCGCCTTGCTTACGCTAAGCTCTGCTTAAGCCATGAATCTGAACATAGCCTAAGTCCTTGGTCGATTACCTCAGTTTTCCTTACTGCTAGCCAAAAACGTAACACTTTAACATACCGTATCTTGAATAATACTATAACCTGAAAATTTGAACGTCCAAGTAAATTATCAACGTTTATTATTGAACAATAATTATAAATTTGGAACATTTAAAATGTAAATTTAAAAAAAAAACTGCATTTGAAAATTGCTTATCAGTATACATTGACTGAGGAGGGTCATTTTACATTGCGGTTTTTTATCATCTATCTCAAAAATTTTAATGCAGTATGAAATTTAATTTTTAAATTGTACGTTTTTGAAATAAAATAAAATTTGAAAAAAAATTAACATTTTTTTACTTCTGCCTTTGACATAGCTCTGCCACATATTACAGTATCGTTGCTGTACTAGTTCAAAATAAATTATTGAAAATATTTTTACTAGGACATTCATCTCATAAATGTATGCCCTATGAAATAATGGAACATTCCTAGAAATTATATATAGCAACAAGTTTATTGCTTTTTACGAATGATTACCCATAATTCCAAATGAAACTCAGTGACTAACTATACGGATCTAGCAAAAATATTCTTTGTTATATTTATATCTAGCACTATCAATAAAGATTTAATCAAGCAATCTCTGTATTTACGTTGCATTTTCCTCTCCACATGCGCATATATTTAGTTAAATGAGGCACTGCAATAGATAAACAGAAGAGCATCAACCTGAGTAGGTATATTAGATGCGTTACCTGAAATAAAAACCAAATCAAAGAACTTTTCTTATTGTTTACTCAGGTATAATAAAGATAGGAATTTTCCCAGGTGAGGTGTTTGGGTTATAGACAGGTGAAATTCATTCATTTTATATCTTTTTCTTAGGTGTGTAAAGATTAGACTTAGAAATTTGATCAAAGTATGTGATTTGATATGATGCTGATGATTTTGATTAGTATGATGATAATGGTGGTATATGGCAATGGCTTCATCATCATACTTTAACAACAATGTTGAAATGATCATGATGAACAGATGACCAAAATGATCATAACAAAAACAATCTTTGTGTTACCCAAGTCTGAAGGACCCAAAGCATTGAAATTCAGGCTTTTTATCTGTCATTAATGACCATATATTAAAATTATTATCATAATACCTAGTAAATAGCTCACTTACAAAATGTAATTCAGATATCAGTGGCGGATTTAAGGGAGGGAGGCTTAACAGGTTTAAACCCCAAAGATTAACAAGAAAAAAATTTGGATTTGATGACAACGGACTACTAAAAATAGATGCACAGCGACTGTTGATTCCTAAGAGGCAAAGCCAGACCTGTTAGTAAAAGCAGGTTTTGGCTTTTTTTGCTTGCAAAAACCCAAAATCAGGATTTAAGCCACCCATCCATCAAATCACAATCCTGGATCTGCCCTGGTTGTCTACATGTCTTGGTGTGCAAGTAAGCATTGCGTTTTATTTTATTCATTGAAGAGGGTAGTGGTACTGCCAAAACATGGATGATTTTACTTCGGTACATTTGTAACAAAATAGTTACATTATAAGCAGTTGTGTTATTTATTTGATGTTTATTTTACTGTTTATGCATTCATTTGGCAATATTATCATCATCATTATTAAGAAATAAGATAACATAAAATTATCCCAAAAATTGTAAGAAATACTTTAAAATGTAATGATAATACTGATATTAATACATACCTGCCAACATTAGTAATGTCAAAAGCGGTAGGCTAACTCGCCACTTCCTGGCAGCATTGAGAGGAATAAATATTGTGGCACCAGCGGTAAGTTGACAAGGAAAAAAGGTAATTTTGCCAGCAATTGCCATCGCCGAGGGAGAAATTTGCTGATTTTAGTGACAATTCAGTACCTGTTTTGAGGGTCTTTGTACATTCTAAAGTACATCTAATATAAATTTAAATTTTCGGTACAATTTTTTTAAAAGTGATAGGATTGGCATGCAAATGCAGTAGGCAGTAAGAAGCGAGAAAGAATAGTAGAACAGTAGTTTACCAACTAAATCGGTAGAGTTGGCAGGTTTGTTAATGATTACTACTATGACGAAAAAATAAAATTATGAAATAACACCAAAATATAATATCAAATCTTGGATATTAACACAATAACAACTCAACACTATCAAGGAACAACTTCAAAAATACACGGACTGAAAAATATGTTTGCCCATGAATCTATCTTGCTAAGACACCAAGCTTCCCCAATTATGATCAATTGCAGTGATAACCGTTTGTGTACAACAGGAAAAAACTTTTACAGAAATCTCTACTGAACATAGAGGGCAGCATAGGCCTTAAACTTTATTGCCAAGTAAAAACATCTGCTAATATTGTAATTAAGGAATATATTGATTATTCCTCAACATGAAAATATGAAATCAAGTATTTTTAAATACAGAAAAGCATTTGTAGAATGTTGGTATGTTGCTTGATCCCAAAAATATTTTGTCCTTATCAGATTTCTTTAAATAATATGAATGTAAAAAACGTATGGCAAGCAAATGAGTTTCAATGTTTTGAACACTATGTTATATTATAACATAATTAATGTTATTGAAACCTTACATGATGGCATGTATCTCATTGCTTGGAGTATGTATTATACTGTCTTGTGGACCGTTCAGTATACATTTTTATACAAATAATCAATACTTGCCCCAAGTCTGTATATTAATTTTATATAATTGAGTAGTTTTAATAAAGATGAGTTAATGACTATATTTAAGGTCTATATCATACCTGTACTAGAATACCCTGCTCCGGTGTGGCATTTTGGTATAGCCCATACACAATCCAATTGGATTGAATGATTCCAGAAAAGAGCGTGTAGGTGTATCATAGGCTATGAAAACTATGTCTCCTATGATGCGGCTCTGACTGAGCTTAGATTAGAAAACTTATCAGACAGCTGAGGCCAACTTCGTGCCAAATTTGTGCGTAAATGTGTGCAAAATAACAGATTTAGTGAGTGGTTCTTGCTTAATGATAAAGCATTTTCCATCCACCTGCTATGGAACGTAATGGGTGCCTTTTGATTGTCTTTTCATGAATTATACTGAATCACCGTCTTAAACCAAGACTAAATCAATACTGTTAAGTACGAGGATAGAGGATATTTAAAGAAGAGAAAGATATGATGTTGATGATGATAGGTTTCTGGAGTGTGTCCCAACCTAGTGGTGGCAGACCTACCACAATCCACACGCGATAAATTTTCATACATGGCAATATTAACGATAGAAAAAATGGAAAATTCTTGGGACGAAACACAAACGATGGTACCATGCAGCATGATTTGAATTGTTGCTCAAAAATTAAGAACAAGATAAGAACAGAGGCTGGGAAGAGATTCAAATGACAATTTTTTTGTTAAAGAGAACTTAAAAAACCATATAATGAAGCTCATAACATACTGATTTAAAAGGTTATACCAATGTAATATCTAAACTCCATTAATGTCATCAGATATAATCAGACGTTCCATTTGGGAACATCACAAAATATCCAGCGAAGCTTTTGCTAAAATACATTATTTCTACCTCAAACCAGCTGTTCACATATAGACCTCTTATACAGCAAAGTGTAGGCCTATCCATATAGTAAAGTACTTTTCTTTATCTTTGAAAAGTATGCAAAATAACAACAAAATAAAAACATTTTGTACCCGAAATTGTCAAAAAATAAGAACATTGAGCCTTGGCAAAATTTCACTGGTCCTTTTAAGTGGATTAACAAATAAATACATTCTAAAGGGATAAGACAATTTATTTGGAAACATCAAATGTGGTACTTTATCGGTCTACTATTGATCCGTTATTATAGAGTTATTGAGAGTTAGTTGGGAAGAACGGAAGACAAATGAATGGAACAGGGAAACCATTTGGAGTACCAGAAAAAGAAGGACTTATGGAAATGGTCAAGAGGAAGAAAATGAGTAAATATTAACATTGGAAAATGAGAGGTGAGAGCCTAGTCCTGGCAACTATTGAGGAAGAGATGTGGAAGAGATAGGAGGAAGTGGATAGACAACATCAGATGTTGGACAAATTGTGGTATGGTGAATGTGAGGAGATTGGCTTTCCAGAGAAATGCCCACAGCTCTCTTTAGGGATAAGGCACACTAAACTGATAAATCTGTATTTATCTGACCAAAATTACTAGAGTAATTAATGAACCAACTCAGTCAAAATCGGTCCCTGGATTAGATTAGCATTTTTAAAACGCATCAATACGAATACTAGTGAACCTCTTAAACTCGGTACAATCGAAAGCCTTTAGAAAGTCTCATTTTTAATGGTGATTTAAAATTCATTGGTTTTGGCTTACGAGGGATGATATACTGACTTTCTGTTCAATTCTGACTTTGTGACTTTTCATTAAATCCTAACTATTGTGAACAACCGAAACCCTGATTCTAATTCACACACTACTATTGTCAACGGATTAAAATCTCAAGTGACTATTATTATAAGGTACCTTGGTTTTCTATTATTATTGTTCAAATTTGTAGTAATACCTCTTACTAAAGAAGGAATTCCATCCATTTGTTGATTAATGGAAATTCAGAAGTGAATGGAATTGGATTTTATAGAAATGAGAGCTTATAGAAAGATCCATTGAGAAGGAAGCCTTTGAAGTATCAATGAGGGGTACTAATTTTAGCCTAATTCATGTTCATAAAATATTAGAACCGGTGCCATACATTTAGATTTTCTTATCATTGTTATACTTATCTGATTTTAAATGTGGGGTAAATAAATATATAGGCCTACATAAATATTATTTGTATTTTCATGAAATTTGACATTTACTTTCACAATGATTCAACACCTTTATATTACTTTTTGTATTAGTATAGTAAGGCATTATTGTAGAAAGTCATTATTATAGACTAAAATTTCTTAGTCTAAAGCCATAATCACACTGGACTTTTTTTGGTAAAACTAACCGACACACTGAAGTTTTCCCATAATTAGTCCAGTGCGAACAGCACAGGAAGTTTACCTAACTATGGAGAAAAGGAAACTTACCCATGCCGCATGGTTAGTTTAACAGAGCCCTGCCTGCCCAGGAAAACTGACCAGGTTAGTTTTTACCAAGCAGGAAAGTCCAATGCGAACAGCGCGAGTTGGGTAATCTTCCCAAGTCATATTACAAAATGGCATTCATTAGTCAATTGGTTGCTCCTGTAAGTTGTGACCCTGAGTAACATAGTTTATTTTACAAATTTTACCATAACTTGTGGTAAAACTAGCCATGCCAAATAATCCAAGTGCGAACAATGGTAAAATTTAAACATTTTAAATGTTACCAATTGTCTTGGTAAAATATCCCTTTTTAAATCCAGTGTGATTGCGGCTTAACAGTAAGGTTTCAACAGTGAATTTTTTTACATGGAGGAAAAAATGTTGACACTATATATTCACAAAATAGTGCCAAGTAGGCGTACTATGTGCGAGTAATTTAAACCAACAACCAATATTTTAATTTCAAATAATATTCAAACATTAGCATGAAACAGCCATTTTTTGATAAAAAATACTGTGAAGTTACCAACACACCTGTATTACTGTCGGCCTAGACACTTTACACTGAATGTAAACTGGTGGCAATTCTGTCTGAAAGGAGTTCAATCAAAAGGGGTTTTTTAACATGGTGGACCTATATCAAATAACTACTGGTATATTACTTCATAACATGCAAAATTTAAAATATATTTGGGCCTATTATTTAAAAACAAACAAAAATGAACTATTAATATAGCATAGGAAAATCTACTTTGACTTGCCTATTCTCTCTTCTGGTTATGTTGTACATTACAAAATAAATATTATTTTATTATTTCATAGGACATGACAAAAGGTAGGAAATGTAGAAAAACAAATTTACATAAAAATTACGTACATTTTTTTTTATTATGATGTGCACATAAAATTATAATTTTGGTGCAGTCACTCTTAAAAAAAAAACTGGAAAACAAAAAAATGGAGGGTAAGCTTACTATTGGTGGTTATTTTTTGGAGATTTTTTGAGTTTGAGTTCGTATAACAAATGTTGGTTTTTTGAACAATTTAAAAAAATGTAGTTGATTTTACTACATAGCCCTACTATAGGATTATGAATGGCTTTACCAGTTGCCTAAGTAATAAAAAATATACGCTCTTCCCTGGAATATACTGGTAACAATCATAAATAAATCTACAAATTCTGTAAAAATGTCATTGTTAATAGAATAAAAATTTTCCTGTTAGCATAATTAAGTTTGAGCACAAAAAGTCTTTATACAAATAATTTTAAATGGCAAGTCACACATAATTAGCTTTATTACATTGTAGCCAGTCTAAAAATTCTGTAAAAACATTTTTTTTTAATCAGCATTTTTCAATTAGGCTAAACACAAATGACTTGTTGTCAATTATTATTATAACCTGCAACTTCTTCCTGTTTCCATAATTAGGTCTAAGCACGAAAAGTGTTTATCAACACAACTGTAACTGGTTAAGTTACATATAATTAGCTTGATTACAATGTAGCCAATTAGGCAGAAAAAAAAAATGAACGAAACCGGAAAGGACTCTGTTAATGACGGGATGCAATCTTTCCAAAAAAAACCATACTATTCAGTTCAGAGTTATGTGGTAAAGGGGGTATACAGTAAGAATAATAATCTAGAAGTATACTTCTAGATTATTATTGGCACATTTTATATCCTCCTTAAATATATTTGTATGCCATGCATCAAAGAACATCATTATGCTGAGTAAATGGCTATAATGTAAATTTCTAAAACAAAAAATTGTTATTCTTAAAAAAACAAGTCGATCCGACAATAAGACGCGGAAAGCTGCGCACAGTATAGATAAAAGAAAGTTAATCGTGAATTTC
>JAOTQE010004970.1:0-11261 GCA_025631205.1 Nesometra sesokonis
GTAAGTGATTTAAGACCATTTATAGCCTCCTCCAAGCAGGCTTTAATATTTAAGACCGCTAACTCCTAAGACCGCGGAATAGCAATGGTCTATAATTAAAGACCGTGCATGACGTCACGATTATAAGACTGTCTTAAGCTTGAGACAGTCTAAAGACCGCTTACAGCAATCCGCTCCAGAACCACTGTTTCATAATAAGACCGTGCATGACGTCACGATTATAAGACCGTCTTAACCTTGAGACAGTCTAAAGATCGCTTACAGCAATCCGCCCCAGAACCACTGTTTCATAATAAGCAAGTTGTTGACCTTTCAAATTAGAGTGCTTGAACATACATTTTAGGAAGGGTGTACATCACAGTGTAGAAAGCATAACCACAAAAAATCTCCAGGATTTTTTGTTTTTAAAACTTGGGACCACTGTCGACTTGTAAATTAATTGTCAATGGTTCAACTCACGCACAGGGCTATACAAAAATATTCGAAATCTGGACTTGAAATTCCAACTCGTGAAAACAGGTGCATTGTTTACCTAATCAGACGGCTATTTCCAGAGCCCCTCGTCGGAGCTAAAAATGCACATTTACCCAATGGCGCATATCGGGGGGTGGGGGTTGGTGCTTGGGTGCTCGTGTACCCCTTCAGATATAGAAGAATAATGTTAGTATACAATTTGGGCCTCGAGCAACATCACTGTCCCCCACAAAATGAGCACCCCTTCCGAGCAAAAGAACTAAAATAAGAAATATAATAAGTACTATAATATAAAATGTGCAAAATAGGAGAAATAACGTTTTTTTCTTACCTCGCCAAACATGTTAGGGGTTGAGCAACCCTCCCCTTCCCCAATTCATGGCCACACCCTTTTATACAGTTTTAGCAAAGCATTACGCACGTACATTAAAGAATTCAATAAACTACTATGCGGATAGCAATTATTTGTAAAAATATAATATGGCAGTGTAGAGGAGTAATAAAACGTTTTTATGGATGATTTGTAAACACAATGAAACACGTAGGCCTATATCACTTTAAATACACGTTGAAAAAAACAGTGGACTACTTAATAAAACTTTATTTCTAAAGCATGCTTATATATTTACTAATCATAACACTTTATTATATTACTGAATATATAGTTCAATGACGTATACAATTAAACTCGATATGAACTCATTATGCTATTTGCTGTCAATGTTGTTTGTGTCAATGTCTTCTCAAACCCCTTTCACACAGAACTGTAAACTGGGAATATTGCGGTACGCGAATGGTGGCTTTAGCGTGAAAGGGTACTAGTCACGACGAATTATGACTACAGCTTTTACTATTCTACGTTACTGATATTACATTAATTACATAAACGTTGCGATCGAAAGAGAAAACAATTTATTTAAAAATGTATATATTTATTCGTTTATTATTCCAAATGGTCCTTCGCGGAGCTTCTTTTACACACATTGTGGATAATTTATATAATACAATGAATGTTTTGTTATAATTAACAGATTATTACTGTGCCAAGATGGTAAGTTGCCACTATCTGCCCCATCTGTACTTTGGCAACACTTACTATACAATACCTACTGATAGTACTGCGGAAATCTGGAAGTCTACGCCAGTAAATTAATACATTTACTGCGAAATTAATGATACATTGGTTTCGCAAAAAGAAAAATGTGCTAGCTATAAAGCAGTTTTGGCTGGTATTAAGGTATCTGTCAATGATTAACCGCATTTTTCAAAAACTACACGGCATCCAGCATAGTCCAAATGCCACAATGCGTAAGAGCGAACGACCAATTTGATTCTGTGAAGCTGTCTGCCTCTTCCTCCTTTTTCTTTTTCTTATTTTCAATGTTGTGTATTAAGTAAAAGATGGCACTGTACAGAACACTATACATAAACCATACAACGACAATGCTCCACCATCTGAAGTACAGAAAGATTACGTAGCAGAATGAATACAAAACAAAACACATAACAAGAGCGTGGATATCGTACCGATCCATAACAGGACACAGAAACTTATCAACTGTTTTGCTGCTGGCCTTCTTCCTACACCAGAAGGCTTCCTTGCTCTTATAACAAATATATAGAATCTGTAAATCGCTAAGGTAAGATTCATGAAGAGAGAGTTGAAGAAGAGCCATCAAAAAGACGTCCACCAAACTTGGACAGAGAAGTAAAAGAATACAGACAGAACTCCTGTAGAAACTTCAGTGAGAAACGAACTTAAAGCCAAGATATCAAGAGATCTAAGTTTCCGACTTGTAGCAAATGCCCAGATAACGATGTAATTTCCAGTAAGTATCCAGACGCATTATATGGAAAATGTTACCATGTACAGTGAGAGCATCAATTGGTTATTGAGAACTGAGTTCTGATATCTGGTTGCATGCATGTTGTTGGTACGGACCCATTGTTATCTTCAAACTTACTACAACATTTGAAAAATATATTTAATTTTTCAGGTAGCCAAGGAAATGTTTTTAGTTTCACGTTGATCTTTAATAGTGAGGTTTCGCAACTTTACGAAATACAAAAGCGAAAATGGACACGGTTTGCCTGAGCCCCACCATGGCTGGGGCTGAGGCAAGAAAATTGTGGAATTTAGAACCTCTACAAAACTGGAAATGACACTTCGATGGAGCATTAATTTTGGTGGAATATTTACAAAATTTAGTATTATTTTTTAAATGCCAAAACAAATGAGGGAAACCTAGTAAATTTTCATAGTTATAAATAATGATGCCTTCCCATGCGCTTCCGTTTTAACACACCCCTCCCCTCATTTTTTTCACCAACCTGTTTGCCGACTTCCTTTTTCTAGAAAAGTGACATTTAGAAAAAATGGGAGAACTAGTAAATTATCCATAATTTTTTGGTTGTGCTCTTCCACTTGATATTTAAATTTTTATCTTAAATCTTTATTTTCTCATTTTAATGCTTTTTGGTGTATTATGTCTGTTTATTTTCTTGTCCCATTTTTTAAGGACCCTATTGGAAACAAGTCCTCTGTGGACTTTTATGGGTTATCATTGGCATCGTCTTGATTTTTTAATGTACCCCGTTTTGTTTTTATTCGTTTGTTTGTTAATATATTTTTTTTATATTTATACTTTTTAAAGATTTTAATATTTATAGTTTTTATGAATATGTATAAAGTGTGAATATTTAATTGTAATTTTATCTGTTTGATGCCAAAAATCAATCAATCAACCAAAAAATTGCTCCACTCAATGGTTTTGATTACTCTATGTCCCTGTACTCTGGAAGGAGGGAACTCGATGATGTAAAAACTGCAGCATACAAAATAAAAATCAATTATGATGCCTTCGCAAAAAATTAAATCATATTAATATCAATAACTATCATTTTTTTATTTCTTAGAAACAGAAAACAATTTACAAATTACACAAACATATCCAAGTTTTATATATTTTATTTTAATTTATGTTACCAGTATACAAACACTTTACAAAAAACAAGTAATTATCTTATCTTAATATATTTATAACTTAAACTTTTATAGTACACAAATAGTAATACGAAAAGTCTTTACCTCATGTAATTAATTTTATAATAAATTTACATCTGAATCAAACCAGAATGATTTAAGATTTTTTAACTTCGTTGAAATTTTTTAGGTCGGAAATGTTAAATTTAAAATGATAATCACTTCATACTTGTGCTTCACATTTACAAATATACTGTATATAGACCAATTTATTGCTAAGTATTGTATTTAATGTCTTGTGTAGTTTTTCTATTGTAATTTTAAGTGGTTATTAGCCCTCCCATAAGCTGGCTTCAGTAGCAATAAATTCTTGCGTATTGCTAACAGTGATACTAACATATTAAAATACCTTTTTGAAGTTTTACTACCCTAGTACTGTTTTCCATTTCATTTTTTCATTCATAGTGTTTTTTGTACAGTATACCTTAAAGATGTATTGTCACTTGAAAATTGACAAAAAATGGAATTTTAAAATTAAATTGCTTATTTTAAAGAAATACATAAGTTATGACCATGAAACTAGAAATTAGGGTATTTAAACAATATTTAACCATACTTTTGCATTGTTACATGCTAAAAAATAGCCGAAAACATCAAAAAGGCTGGAAGCCTCTTAAATTTTGGTCATTCTTTACTGAAAAATTTTATTAAATAATTTTTAAATCCACAAATTTCTAGTCTCAAGTTCTTAAATTTGATGTTACTTTGATATGAAGAAATTAATTTAAAAATTAATGTTGATTATTTTTTGATCATTTTCAAGTGACAATACATCTTTATACCTTAATAATTAATGTAATTTAATTTGTTATAATGTATTTCCAAAGTTGTCAAATCTGTTTGATCATATTATCACTCAACAAGATTTTCCTTTATAAAACATATTGTATTACCTTTGTGTATTAATATACTGTATACTAACAACACAAGGTGGTGTCATTGTTGTGGTCCTACTAACGATACAGGGTATTATTAATGTCAGTGTTATCACGAGTATGGTTTTTGCCATCAAATGTACTGGTAAATATGAATTACAATTTATAGTAATAATTTTGTTTATTGAAAAATAAATGATATAATTTTGATTCTTATATATTTTTTGACCTCCTTTACTCTTTTGTATTACAGGAAATAAAGGAATGCTCATAGAGGCCTATATATGTAGATATTTGGGGTAACGCCAAAACCAAACCAAAAGCCATGCCTGACAAGTCATGTGTTTTGGTCCATTTACCAGTATAATTGTTTCAATCGGGAGAACACTGAATGTACGAAACACCTGTCACATGGTAGTAGTTGAGGAGGTGGTGGAAGTATTTACAGACTGGTGCAGCAGAAGAGTCCCCGTTAACCTTATTACTGCCATGGATGAGGTGACTTTCAGACATTTGTAGAATTTACACCTCTGGATCATGGGCGGCGAAAGAGGGGGGATGCATTCCCCAGTGATAATTCAGGGGAGGGTGAAATTCCCCCTGAAATGTCATTTCAACTACCAAGTCAGATAGTTGAATATATTTTGTTGCTGTGATTGTCACCTTGGGTTCCAGAGTACTTCCCTTTAGGGGTCTAAAGCAATAAAAGCAGTATGTATATATACTTTGGCCCTGAAAACCCCCTTCAGGGAACAAGATAGCACAAATTAATAGACAATAACATGTTTTTTTTTTGTTCTTTTTGCTTATACAGTGCTTTAAAATACTTTTGAAAAAAATAGGAACTTACCATTTTATGATATCAGGGGCAGATTTAAAAAGGGGAGGTGGAAGGGGAGCATCCGGCACCCCCAACAATATCGTAAAAGTATGTGCGTCCCCCAACAATATCGTAAAAGTATGTGCGTCCCCCAACAATATCGTAAAAGTAAAGTATGTGCATTCCCCAACAATATCGTAAAAGTACATGCTCCCTGCCCCAACCCCTCCAACCCTAACCCTCCTTAGAATTTCCACCAAAAATAAAATATTGACAAAATGTAACAATTAGACTTTTTTGCTTGAAATTTAAACCTGGGAACACGCCCACCTCGGTCAGAAATACTGCATCCCTCCAACTGCCTTCACATAACCCTTGGTTATTACAATAAATAAATAGCTTAGACATTCATTTATTATCATTAATGGCCAACAAACCTCAAGTAACTACTACCTGGTGGTTGGATTTATGTACTGTGGTTTTCTACTACCCTGTAATGTTTAGTATAACCCCACTGTTGTAAAGTAAACAATAGTACAAGTACTGGTTGAGTGTATAAGCCTAAAGGTCTTTTCCATTAGGCGAAGTTATTTATGCGAATCAGTATTTTCACTTCGAAAACAATTTAAGAATTCATGTTATTATTTTTCACTACCAATTCATAAAATTTTATTCGCATTTTTTTTATTTTGATTACAGTATTTTAAAAAATCAATACAAAGACTTTAATGATGCAAAAACAAAATTAGATTACGATGCATATTTATATAAGCAATGATTTATAAAAATATTGTAAATATTATATAAATTATAGAGGTTGTTTATAACGTGCATTCACATGTATTTCTATAGCCATGTCTACACGGTAACTTCTATCGGATGAGTAACTCGATAATTTTCAGTGGAGGTCACGGTGTGCGTCTTCACGATAGTTAACTCCGTTAAAAATATCGACATCAAGATTATAATTAACACATGTGTTGTCAATCAAACTGTGAGCTAATCGCGAATAGCGACGCTTAAGTCCGATAAATAACGGAGTTAACCTTGACGCTATTCGTGGTTAGTGATCCGATTATTGGAGTTACTACTTCCGTACACACGGTCACCTAACTCCGTTATTATCTAATACTATCTGATAAAGTGCCTAATCAGGATGATCTCCCTGTCGTGTAGACATGGCTTATGTTGATGGTGAGGTTCACTGATTCGGTCCAATGATCATGGGAGTGTGGAATTGAAATTAGCATTCTGATTGACTGCTCATTTTTTTGCTTCGCAAAAAAAGTAGAAAAAATCCAAACCACCAAATTTTTTGCCACGCGGAAAACTAAAGAGAAAAGATTTAATGGTCTGGTGAAGGATAATGGTTGAAAGATGTAATGGGCTGGGGTTCAATCTCGTTTTTTTTGTTCATGTGAATAAATTTGCCTACTGGAAAATGACTTAAGAGAATCATCTAACAATACATACAAAATCTTGTTTTATTATGATTGTTTAATTTATGTTTGAGAAATTAAATCCTAGTTAATTGTTGCAGCCACAATGTACCCAACCGAAGGTCCCTAAGCAATCCTAATCTCAACTTTTTCTTCTTCCTCTTGTTCTTGTGCCAATGTTGTCAGAAACGAAAAAGACTCAGGCTTATTAATAGCACTTGTATGAGCATGAAATTTTGCATGTGTATTCATACAAAAACTTTTTCACAAATGCGCTGACAGATTAAAAAAATTGTTCCTAATTAATAATAAATTAAAAATCTTACAAACTTGGATTATTTATCATTGAACACACATAAAAAGTGTGCTCGCTAATAATATACAGTTACAAGCAGTATTTTCACACACTGGCATTAAATCTACTGGCTTTTGAAGTAAGTTCTTAAACTAAAAAAAATCCATTTCTTTAATTTTGTGATTCATTTTAGGCCCAAAAACCTATGCCACATCTACATTAGCCACAAACAAAACTCTCAGAAAAGGATTTTCTTCTGCAACTAAAAATATATCTAATAGGAAATGTAGAATTACTAAAAAAATAAACCTTGTATTGTAAATTGAATTACTGTAACCTAGTAAGGAAATATCTTACTACTAATACACCACATACCAAAATCTTGGATTACCTGAATTTTTCATCACATGGTAGCATTCAGAAAATGCCGCAGCTCCTCTCGATTCCTGTCACGCTATAAGTATAGCAACGTTCATTACACAAGTAACAATCAATTGCCGTAGAAGAAATAAAAAACGTAAGCATGGTTAATTTATATTCTTTATTAACTACAAAAGAAAAGGTTAAAAGCAAATCATTAATGTCACTTATTCAAAACTGACCACTCTTCGGATCTGTTCCTTTTGTTCCATTTTCTGGGCTGTTTGGTTTAGAGAGGTTCAAGTTTGCCTATATTTGTGGGAGAGCCAAGTCAAAGAGGCTTAAGTCACAAAGCTAGTTTTCCACAATAGGCAGAAACAACAAAATAAACACATTTCTCAATATTCTGTTTATCTTAAAAAAAACATACAATTTAAATATTCAACTTTCATACTTCATTAACAATCTTCAGTTATATGATCAAGAAATGTTTGGAAATGCAATTAAAATGACCCTGCTTAGTCACATAATACTGATAAGCAATTTTCAAAAGTGTTTTCCTCAAAACTTAAATTATAAATGTTTAAACTTTTATTATTCATAACTTTGCAAGCATCATAATTCATAAATAACTCAACTATGCCTTCTTGGCTCTGCCACATTTGCTGTGCTTTCATTATTTTAAAACTTTAAAAAAACAGTCCAATTTAGTGTGAAGCTTTGGTGGTTGGGAAAAAGAGAAAATAACCAGAAATTCACCGGAAATCAGTGGCCCAAGAAACAATGTGTTACAGGCCTGAGCAAACCAACTTGCCCGACGCCTGGGGCAAGTGTTTTTACAATCGGACATCTAAATTTATGGGACCCACTTGTCCGTGGACAAGTATTGTCAGCTTAAGGTACTGAAATCCACCATTTGACAGTACGTTTTAAAACAGCCCAAACTTCGATGTACTAGTGTATTTCTTTCATAAGTGTAAATTTGTTTATACTTTTAGGTATTGCGCAAAAGCAGGGTAAGTAAATTATTTTTCGGACACGTAAATTTTCCATAAAGTACTTGCCCTGGGACAAGTGTAAAAAATGAAATTCCCTCACCCCTTCTGTTATGGTCCACACTATGGTTGTGCAATTGCATTTTTTAAATTTATTTGATTGGATATTTTATTGAAAAATCTGAAATTCCTGCAGAAACACAGCCTTTGCCAATAACAGAAAAGTCAGGACTTACTTCTTTATCTTTACTACTTTTTTTCAGTTTCATTTTAATCTTTCTTCCTGATATAATGCTCCTTGCTGTTTCTTTGTCCTTTTGTTCTTTCATAAACTTAAAAAATAAAAGAGAACATATTGCAGTTTAGGGAATTGGTGTTTCACAAAAGGAATATAGGTATTAAAATTCTAAACAGTGTGTGACAAAAATTGAAGGGTGCACTGAAAAAGGTCTAAACCAGGGGCGATTGCTATAAGCAGTCTTTAGAGTTTTAATGTTAAGATTGTCTATAATTGTGACATCATGCATAGACTTTAATTACAGGCCATTGCTATACTGTGGTCTTAGCAGTTAATGGTCTTAAATTTAAATAATAAAGCCTATTCATAGGAGGCTATAAATGGTCTTAAATCACGTACAATATGTCATCAGCATTATTTGACCGTGAATACACCGAATTAGCGACCTTGTTTACATCTAGATTCGTGGGTATAAATATAAATAGAGGGCGCTATTTTCTATACTTCGCTGTGTAAAATGAGCTAATAAAGGACAAATTTAAAGTTTATGTATTTGTATTTCTTCGTTGGTAACTCATTCCAACCTGTTGGGATACATTCATAAATCCTTTTTAACACTAGCAACGCTTAGTTTCATTTAAATAGGAATGGATTAAACCTGTCAAATTTGCTGAGAACAATGGATGGTTTTAGGCCAGAATCATGAAGACGGTGCTGATCTGCTAGTGCACATAATGACTTAGTTCACCTGAGTGGATCAACGGAGATCCAATTTTTGGCCCAGCTTGAATTATGTATATTTCCTATTAAATGTAAATTAAAACCAGATCAACTGTGTTCTACTGTAACTAACACTAAGGTAGATGTTTACTAATGCTTTAAAAATGATCATACTTGCTAAATTCAATGTGTATTCCAACAATATTTTTGGGTAACATTTGCACTCGCCCTACGTTATGAGATAGGACTTTACAGTTTGTTTTGTTTCTCGTACCCACGAAGGCGAGTTTTCGTGACATCACAGGCCATCGCTAATTCGGTCTATTGCTTGTTTTAATAAACTGTTTAAACCTACACCATTTTATGAAATTAAAACTCATGTAACACTTTTGTAAAAAAAGAATGTGATGTGGCACAAATATTACCTAAAATAGCGCCCTCAATTACTGTTACTATGGAAAGTTTGTTGGAGATTCAATAATCAACGCGATCTTAGGAAAAAATGTTTAATAGCAATGGTCTAACTGAGGTGACTTTGCTAAGACCATGTATGTGTTAAAGCCGGCTTATTCTGTAAGTTAAGGCTGCCAGTTAAAACTGTTTTATAGCAATCCATCCTTGAACTTTAAGACTATTGAAAGCTTTCTAGTGTGGGTGCCTCATTAAAAATAAGTTGGAAAGCCTTAAAATTAGCTAGGATGCAGGAGCAGATTCTGAGGGAGAGACACATGGAGGAGAACACACACGGGAGACCAGGGGTGTATTGTGAGGGTTCAATGGGTGTAGTCGACTCCCATTTTTAAAGTACCCTTTAAAAAATAAATTAAAAATCTAGCATAAATTGCGCCTAACATGAAGTTAGTTAACATCAAAATAAATTATTATTAAACTATCCAAAGTTATATAGTTGTAATCAACATCATATCTTGAAGACCGTCAGTAGTGTTATGTTATGTTGTGTGTTAGTTACCCATTGCACTCTGCCATTAAAGTCTGAGACAATTCAAAGTTTTCAAATATTTTAATTTTCAGGTGCGGATCAAAGGGTGGGGCCTACCCAACCCAGGCTCCTCTTTTTTTTCTTTTTTTTTTGGATATTTTTGGGCCGCTAAAAGTGCACCAGAGGGCATCCATTGTCATCATTTTGCCGCTAAAATCTCACACTGGGGCTTGTCCAACTTTTCATTGTTCCCCCTCTTTCTAGCTCCTCTGAATTCCACCCCTGATTTTAATAAAGAAATGGTTATAAGTTGCCTGTAACAGCAAAGTGTGAGCATATTTTTTTTAGTAATGAGAAGATTGAAAACAAGGTTAAGGTCCAGTATGAAATCTCAACGATAATGATGAATTATAATAACAAAATAAAATATGAATAAGCATCAAAATCCTTCTTTGCATTATACCCAAGAAAAATTAATGATAACAATTTGATCCTTAATAAAGGGCTTTTTATTATTGTTATTAGTATTTAAGGTGTAGATTAAGTATTAGTTGGCGAGAAAAACTATGAAGAAAATCTAAATTCAAAGAAATATATTAAAAAAAAAAATTTAAAAAAGAAAGTGTTAAGATATAAACCATACAAAATATTACTTCAAACAGACTAATTATATGTTCTCTATATTATTTTTTATTTCATGCAGTGAACGCATTTATAACTTTAATTTGAAAAAAAATGTGATAATCCCACAAAAAAAGAAATACAGGTTTAAAAATTAAATTCTTCAATTTTAAATGCTCACAGGCCCGTATTCAGAAGTTTTGCATTTGCTGTAGCCAATAGGCTGGTGGTATATTGTGTGAGTAGTCTGGTGTTGCCCAAAACAGTTTACAATTAGGCCTAAAGTACATTAGTTTTTCATTGAGAAACAATTTGTTTCGCTATGTCCTCAATTATTAAAATAGGTTAATGTCGCTGTGTTTACTAAAGTTGCATTTTGTAAACATAATCTACCACAACGTACATACGTAAATGTTTACAGGAACCACCTCCCACCCCCCC